>JAFIDM010006943.1:73047541-73087171 GCA_023159025.1 Thereuonema tuberculata
AAGCATTTTAAATATTAAGAAAGAAAAAAACGGACAATCGGGATAAAATAGCTGTTGTTTATGGTATTGAATGTGAAAATGGAGCAAAGACATGCTGGTACGTAGGGGAAACAAAAAGGAGGGTGCGTACCCGTATGAAAGAACACGAAGGAGCGATTAACCAACGGAATTTGCACCTTATGGCAGTTCATCACCAAAATACGGGACACAAACTAATAACAAATAAACCTATTATTTACGCATCAGAGAGTGATCATTACTTGAGAAAATTTTGTGAATCTTTAATTATTAAAACACACCGTTGGTATAATACAGATTTTTCGGTTCATAATGTATTAGAATATGATCTGAGTTAAGATATTGTAATTCTTTGAATGATATAGTTTGTTTGTTTAACGCTTTAATATATAACTTAATGTTGCAGTAACATTATTGATGCTCCTTTTGTTTCCATTATGTTTATATCTTTTTTATCCTTTTTATGTTTGTTTCTTTTACATCTGATGATGGGGAATACACCCCGAAACATGTTATGTATTGAAACATGAATTGCTTTTTTATTTACGAATTATTGTGTGTTTGGTCCTATGTTTATTATCTGATAATGTTACGTATGAAATGACATTGAGGAATCAGCAAGAGTACTCGCCCAAAAATATTCATTTTGCGAAACTTCTTATTTTAAAATACATACAGTCCAGTAAAGATGAAAGTAAATGATTTCTCTTTTTTAAAAAAACTTATTTATAACAACATATAAGTTACGGTAAGACTGAAAAACTAGCGTTATTAACTAACTTTGCTATGATAGTTTCATATCCGTAACAAAATCCAATCAACCAAATATAAGCAGCAGCAAAACATAAAACAAGATTAGGGATTGAAAACCATAACCATGTGAAATAATCAAAATCTATTGATCTTCCTGAGGTAATATTACTATAAAAAAAAGAAAAATATCAAGAGTAAGACATTAATATTTATGGATTCTGAATGGTAAATTCAAGTTACTAATCTCCTTACAACTAAAAGATTTTATGAAATAAGAAAACTACATAGTAAAATAAAAATACGAATAATAACTCAAGAAAAGAAACAAACTAATGTAAATTCCATACTATGAAAACCAAAAAAATAATACTTGTCACTATGCATTTGATATTTAATTTAATAATCTTAAATACTAAATCCTAATCCTAATACTAAATACTAATCTTAAATACTAGTCATCATAACTCCTCAAGTAATAATGATGTTATACTAGTTTTTGAGTTTAGTTTTACTCAGGTTGACTATATGTTGTTGGGACGCTTATGACTTACAGAGTTGGGTAAAAATGTTCCGGTCTGAGGTCAGAGTTCCGGTCAGAGTTCCGGTCTGAGGTCACATCTTGTCTCATAGGAAGTGACCGAAAATGAAATATGTATAGTGTCGGTATGATCTATTAAACCAGTTGGGTTTTTTTTCGAAAATCTAAGCAACTAACATTCGGAAAGTATCTAAAATACAGAAGTTTCGATTTACTTCAAAGAAATTATTAGCAAAAGACAAAAAGTTCCTTAGGTATTTTGTAATTCGACAAAAGTAACAATTTAAAAAAATATGGCGAAAAATGTTCGTTTTATACTTAATTATTCCTTGCGTATTTTTAAAAATTTATATCTGTTTGCCAATATTAATTGTTGTTCTGGTATCCCTAAAAATCCCTCGAAAACCAGGTTGAGAACCGTAGCTTTAAACAAAGCTTATTAGCGTCCAAATGTTAAAGAGAGAGTGTTTGATATCATTGATGACGTTAGATACATAAAGGCTTGCTTACTGTACTGTAGTATAGCAGTAATACTCAATAAGACGCAAATTCCACTATAAAATTTACTAAGTTATTAGCAGACTGATGTACCAGAAGTCTAGAGAAATAGAAGTGCAAAGGAAGTAACTTACAGTACCCTCCAGGACTTCAAAACTCTGATGGATCTGGCGCTTTATCTTTGCTGGTGGGTATATTGATGCCAACCATGCTGATAAAACAATCGTCAGGCTTAAATAATCGAAATTACAATGTTCAATTAGTAATTTGAGTGGCTAAGCGTCGAGGTTCTTAGGACCATTGTTTATGTTTTTCATTAGAAGGATTCCTTCAGTTAAATCACGATTAGTAAAAGTAAAATAAGCATTATCTAAGTTTGTTTTTTATTTTCGTTTATTTTTTATTTTGCGTTCTAGACAGATTACATTATTATTTAGTGGCCTTATAAGAGGAGCTGTGAGTGTGTGTTTGTATTGCACTCCACAGCCCAACCAGGAGCCGTGATTTATACTTTGTTTGGGGGGAACAATCCGACTTTCGGTTTAGACCATTTCCGTTGTAGGCGGTTATTGACCAGGTCAGCATAATAGTGATAATAAACAAAATTGGGTCCATCTGTATTGAATTACCTATGCTGAGAATGAATATGTTATCCGCTACTCAATGTGGCCATTTACTCAAGGGTCACCCGAATGCTACAAAATGGAATTCAAAGCTGGCATCGCTTGAAGTTGTGCTTCCCGTTTGAATTACAATGGCTTGAATAAACGAGTTTTACGTGCCAATCAATAGTAGCGTCACTTTTAAAAATGCAAGCAAATTGTATAGGGTCGCTTACAAAACTGAAATTACTTTTTTTTTAATTGTAGAAAGGTAAAATTATTTTTTCATTTATTTCCTTAAATTTTCTGCAAGACATCATTTTTACTTATAATCTCAAAGGTTATGATGTCAAATTGTACTGATGTATTTAATTAAGATAGTATAAGTATTTAACGTAAGTTTAATTCTAAATTTTCAAAATAAAAGTTAGATTTTGATAATTCTAGGAATCATTTAAAATTACTTACTGGTCTATGGCGTATTGCAGAAAGAATATGTTGGAATAGGAACTAACACAGGTACCAGTTCCTCCTAAATTACATGATACAGCAACGGCCAGGTAAAGATTTTGCTTCTCTTCATTGATCACCTCTTGAGGAATAAGGCTTTTCCGTGTGCTTAAAAATAAAGAATTATTCGTTAAGATATAAACTTATTATTTCAAGCAATATTCTCTGTCTTCTTCTATTTCTGCACTTGTATACAGGGTGTCCCAGAAGAAAAGGTTAATAGGAGAAGGTATTTGAGAACATGGCGTGTTGCTCGTGATTTCATGTTCTTTATGCTGTCGACTATATCGATATTTGTGAAAATGCGTGGCTTTTTTAACAACATCACTATCCATAGTCAAGATAAGCAACTGTCACTTCACAACTATTCACATGCTTTAGAAAATGGAGCTGTACGGCTGCAGGGAAGGATAGTATGGGTGCCAAATTCAAAATACAGTACATTAAAATAGCTTTCCCCTTCGGAATCGGTTAGATTCTTAGAATGTTCTAGTGGAATATTGACCTTTCCTCCTGGGACACCGTGTGCTGCTGAAATGCTGCCGCATATCAAACATTCTTTCTATAATTTCATGGCACAACTACACTGTTTCATTGGCTACGAATAATAGAATTAATTGAAAATTAACTACGATTTCCAAATGACTAAAAGCTACTTCTCCAAATTCTCATCATTCCCAGATGCTTTCTTACAAGATATTTCGTTATCTCTGGAACAAGCTAAAAAGTTCCGTTGCTTTTAGGCACTCACACACGAACTCAAGCCTCATAAAAAAGAGAGAATTCCATCTCCTTCTGAGGCGTAGCATTTGTTTAGTGCCGTTAACTAGTGATCTCCTTGGAACAGTTGATGCCACGATGGCGAAAATGTGAGAAGTAGCTTTACTGACTATCTACGAAGATAAATAAGTCTTCTGCTAATAATTTTGAGCATCTAAAATTTTGTGTTTTCTATTTGTATCATCAATAATACGTTTTTTATATTCTTCAAAACAAAAGATCAGTTTTAGGTTTTCTTACATACAAACCATTGATTAGTTATTATTCATAAACATATTTAATAAATATTTACTAACTCTTCAGGCTTGATTATCTCTTCATTTTCATGAACATCTTCACCAGTTAGTGTTCTGTAGATGTAAGAAAATACATGAAGACTCCTACGAAAGATACCCTTTCGACGAACCTCAAGATCTTCTATCAAAGTACCTGGTGTTTCCTGTTCAACTAAAGAAAGAAATTCACATATTCTTTTTCATTAGTGCCTAATGTATCTAAATTAGGCAGTAATGAAAATTAGTATTTTTAGTATTGATATTTAATTATTAATTTTTTTTGCATGATCAATTTGTTTTTATTATTTAATATAGAGTATTTGGTAATCTATAATTTTAACTTTTCTCAACATCGTACTCAGTGGCGTAGCTTTTTTTTGCGCCCGGTCGAATGATCATAAAAGTTGCCAAAAGGCTTGATCCGATCTTATATTCAAAGAAAAAAGAAAAAAATAGCATTTATCCCTTTGTAAAGATCTCTTTCTCACTTCGCTGTCTCATTTTCACAGTGCTACCTGTGGCCCTTCTCGCCCCATCCCCAGCTTTGCTATATTGAGATTTTGCTATATCTATAAAAAAAATTCATATATCTATAAAAAATTTCATGAATATTTTCACCCTCCAAATGGCGATTTCTCATTTAGAATTAATTATAAAAAATAGAAAATATAGATGGTATTCTTGATGTTACCAAGTTCTTTTTTCCTGAAAATGAAGTGTTTCTGGGATTTAACTCAGATAATGGAGGGTGAAGAAGACGAGACCTTTCGTATCCCACTTTGGGAATCGTATCAGGTCTGAAGACAAGAATAAGAGCAGCAAAATATATAGAAATGAAACGGCGGATGAGATCGCGAGAATGGAAGAGAAGGGGTGAGGCGGAATTAAGAGGGATATGAGGCGGAGCAGTAGAGGCAAGGAAGAGCAACCATTTCCAAATTTTTTTTTTTAGTAACGAGCATATCCAGGAAGGGGTGGCTAGTTATATATAATATACATTGTAATTATTATATAATATTGTAATTAATCCTGTTCAGATGTTGCATAAAAGCATGAAGGTCAGATGGGTTTGATGGGCCATAACAGCAAAAACATCAGCAACATAATGTTACCAATGATGGGTTTGAAAAAGGCAGAACTCAAAGCAGTTTTTTTCTTAGTTATCCATATGGGAATATGTTGGCTAGAATCGGACTTAAAGGAGGCGTCAATATTTTTTAAAGTATAAAACTTCAAACTGCGCATTTGAAACGTTAAAAAACAACAATTGGTGGTTTTTTTCATTGTGTAATTTATTCCTTGAGGCACCACTGCGCTTCCGATGCGATACCAGCCTCAGTAGCGAGACCTTGTTATTTACAGTGACTTCTACTGGCTGATGATCGTCAACGAGCGTGAAACAGCTGTTCCAGGATGTCACTTGTGAATAACTTGATCTCATCCATAGTTTTTTAAAGGAGGCCTCTTTAGTTTATTTGTAAAAAGGCTATTGACTGCGAAAACAGTATTTGTTATAATAAACTCAGAGCAGTATAAATGGAATTACATTCAGTTTGAACTTAGGCAGTTGTAAAGATGATCACAAATAAAGTTTATGGTCTTTTGGTATAGTTCGTATATGGATATAGCTATAGTCTAGAGATATCCCGATAGGCTAATCTAACTTATCCCTTTTTCCCGTGCACTTATTACTTAATTCGTAATAAATATTCGTAGATATATTGGTAAAACATTGGATGGCTAAAAAAAGAATTAACAATTTAACTACAAGTAACAAACATTGACAAATGTTAATAATTAAAACAAATTCCCTTTTTATAATTAAAAGTTCTTACCTTCTACGTATACAAAAGATAATTCATCAAAAATAGAATCTACGATTGGTAATACGACGACAACAGTCGATACATTATCCACAAATTGCGATATAATACAAGTTGAAATCATAAAACCAAGTAAAATCCTAAAAGCAATTATAAAAATTATAATTACGATTTTCTTTTCCTATTTTCTTTTGAAAACTACTTCAGCAATTCCTATGTATCATGTGTATATGTGTAAGGTAGGAGGTTATGAGTATTGATTTAAAGAAATACAAGAAAAATCGTTATTATGAGAAAGAGAACAGTATCATTTAAAGCAGAAATGATGTCAGTTTTGGATTTCCTTAAGGGATTCAAGGAAAATACTTTGGAGTTTGGTTCCCGATTACGTAATTAGCTTGAATATCTTTCTATGGGACGGGTTTTTTTATTGTGATAAGTTCTGGGTAATGTTTAAAGAATCAATAAAAACAATTACATACATTCACTAGCTATTATCAATGAAATCGTAGGATAGCTTTGTTAAACTTATTATTTTTACTCATTAGCCAAAATTGATGTTCCAGTAAATATTCTTTTTTTCAATTGTCCTTATTCGTCTACGCAGATGAACCCTTTAATTTATGGCTATTTTTTTTCATTTTTTTTTTGTTTAATTTTAATACCTTTTGTGCCAAACATAAAGAGTTAGGTGCTGCACTAATTGCAGTGAATTTCCTTATAGTTCCTTTCTTTTTTTCTTTCTTTTTTTTGATGGGAAGGTTGATGCGGGAATTATGTACTTCCGACAAATGACTTAACTGTTAATCATTGAGTAACTCTAACTGATGAATATTAATGAGCCATCCCAGAATATCAGTTGATTTTAGTTTGGTATAGCTAAAGAGCATTGCTTCTTCTCTAATCTAATATCGAAAAAAAAAATGAAGGGTCCTTCGAAATGTAACGGGTATCCTTTTCGGCTTCTGAAAGAACTCTTACATCCCCGGTTTGTCATTAGAGCGTCGTACTAATAACGCGAAGGTTGTGGGTTCGATCCCCTCATCAACTTAAGTTAATTTTTTTAAAATCATTATTAGGAATTCTGTGTATTAACAAGGTTTGAGTTAAGACAGATGTTTATTCCATATAAATAGGGGTGGGTAAGATAGCATGGGGTCGCAAACAGACTCGCGCGAGCATTTCCTAGACCACCACGGTGTAGTCAGTCTATTCTAAAGTAAAGGTGACTCAGAAACCGTTGCGAAGCACTGCGATTGGTTTATTAATCACTATCCCTACCTTATTTCTTACATAAAATATATTATGGAATGTTCTTTCATTTTTCTATATTCAATTGCTTACTATCCTAGTTATTTCAGTGATATCGTAAGTGTCTTTTTTTTTTCTATCGAAAAGCTCTGAAGTTGGAGGAGGGTAGTATTCCAATTTCTCAAAGAAACGAAGTTTGGAAAGTCTTATTCGTAACACTTTATCAGCGAATCACTATTCTTCAGCGAAACTGTGGAGTTATTAAATAAAATGCCCGATGAACAGTCATAGCAAAACCTACAACATTTATACCAGTATTGAGTGGGTTTAAAGTTTATAGCAATTAGATATCAGCAATTGGAGGTTGTGCATAACTCCAATTCGACCTCCGTGTCTTCCTCCGTGTCAGTTATAATAAATGATACTAGATAATGCAACATTGAAATACAGAAAACGTATTCCGGTAAATCGAAATATACTTCAGTACAATTGTGTCAAGAGTAAAGACTGGAATGATTGAGACAGTAACGGAATAAAGTTGTCCACATTAATATACGATATCTATACATTTCGAAGTATTCCTTT
Organism: Thereuonema tuberculata; assembly: GCA_023159025.1. Taxonomy (NCBI): domain Eukaryota; kingdom Metazoa; phylum Arthropoda; class Chilopoda; order Scutigeromorpha; family Scutigeridae; genus Thereuonema; species Thereuonema tuberculata. The sequence continues at coordinate 73,055,175 of JAFIDM010006943.1, forward strand.
TTACTCCCTAAACGCCAAAACATTTAAATAGTTAGGTGACCATGACAAATACTTTTTGGTGTCTGTTTTGTGATAAAGCTTAAATTGTAACAGCCAAACTTGAAACCCACTAAAAATTATGGTCTTTTTAGCGACCCATTTGGGAGCTATTGTGATAGCGATCAAAATCGATAGCTATTGCCTTTCTCCTGTCCGTCTGTCCGTGTCTGTCAACCCCTAACAACTCCCGAACGGAAGGTCGGATCGACAGGATTTCACCATCGTGTTCAGAGGTCCAAAGATTGTAGGAATGGGGCATTTTCAGGGACCAACGCCCCCCTCCCCATGTTCGAGATATTTGTTATTGTAGCCATAGTACCCTCTTAACAACTCCCAAACGGAAGGTCGGATCGAGAAACGGATTTCATCATCATGTTCAGAGACCCAAATAACATAGAAATAGGATAATTTTTAGGAGCCAACGCACCTCCAAGTTCGAGATATTTGTTATTGTTTTCATTGAATTTCCGCGATTAACATAATGTCGTAAATGCACCACCTTATTTTAGTTGTGAGCTATAACGTGAGCAGTAAGTTTTCGGACTATATGCTGAATGTTGTCGGTTCAAATCCATGTATTTACTTCTCTGAATCTTTTTTTTTTTCCGTCCAAGTGGAATTTTTTTTTTTTTTTTTTTTTTTCTCAAATGTTTTGCTAAGGATCTTTTAATTTTTTTCCCAACTTTTTTTTATTTTTCCTTTTGTTAATGTACTTCCTTTTTTTAATTATTTTTTTAAAATTTTGTTATTATGGGTCGCCCTTAAATTTATGTTTTAGCACAAAATTATATTCACTTGTTTTATTTTTATTTTAAGTAGTGAGAATAGTACAAACGAAAAGGCGGTATTTATTTTGAAATTATAATATCTTCTGAATACAAACAACAAAAATGAATTAGTTTTTCATTATTTAGGATTGCGTAAATCAACTTAATTTTAATGGTATCAAAGCACGAGCAATTAATGAATTACTAAATGAATTAATATTCATTGTTCAGACATAGACATAAATCCATTGTTTCAGTTCTAATACTTTTCTAATTGAGTTTTTGCTATCTTCACTTGCTAAAATTTTTCAAATACCAGTCATTATAAATACAGATAATAAATTTAATTAAGTAATTACAAATATTTAAATAAAGGTTTAAATTCAACGCCGTACGGCTCAGTCATGTGGTTGACCCCTTAAGTTCTGCTTCAACGACCTAATTTTTGTGGATGTTTGGTTAATTTCATTGAATAACTATGTGTTTCCTGTGTAGTAGATACTAACCATAATAGGTAAGCCTACGTTTGACTTAATATATATAAATTTTAGTTTTTAGTTACGTTTAATAAAATCAATTTGTAGGTAGGTTTTTTTTAATAGGTTGCAACGATCGTGTTATGAATAGGTAACAATATATTATAGACAAGGAGAAAAAACTAAAAATATCGTCCACAATGAAGGACTGTAAATTTTCATTAAATAATTTAAAATATATCGTATTCGTAAAAAACCTCATTATCTATTTTATTATTTCTTAGTATATAGCCATCGAACTGAAGACACTTTCTGTCAAGTTGGTTTATTTTTTAGTGATTGGTCCTTTTATGTTTCCATGTAATTTCCAGATGGTATTTATAGTTAACGCGATGCGCTTAGTTATGTACTCATAATGTGTATGAAACAGATATTTAATGTAACGCGGGTGAAACTGCGGGGCACCGCTAGTTTCTAATAAAGTCTATAGGTGAATAGTCAAATTTAACGTGCGCTGAGGATATATAACATTCTTGCACCTATAGAACAAGAAAAAGAAGCATAAAATCGCACACAATTAAAGTTTCACTAAGCTATTTTTGAATTTTTTTGTACCGGCAACCCAAGACGGACCGCTTCAAGATTCCTATCTCTCATCAGCTGAGTTCAAAATTTATATTTTGATAGCTTTTTTTTACCTTAAAGGTCATTGTTTTGTCTACTTATCCTTTGTTTATGTTTCTTTTGGTTCCACTGAGCTATTGAGTACTGGGCGAACCCAGGTACGAAAAAAATCCAAAAATAGCTCAGTGAACCTTTAATTGTGTGCGATTTTATACTTCTTTTTCTTGTTCTATAGGTGCAAGAATTGTATACTTGAATGGAACCTTAACTATAAAATTAATCATTGGAAAAAAAATCAGAAATAAAATTCATTAGTTCCTTAATATTAGTGGTAAAGGTAAAGTAAAGGTAAGGTAAAAAGAATGTTAAAAAACTATATGTATGTTATATTAAAGAAACAGAATACATATCTCCAAATAAATCTCTTTAGAAAGGAAAGATTAAATAGATATAATCCTACCTTCGATGTGAAGTTCCAATTGCTTTCACACACCAAAGAACAAATCGTCTCTGAAGTTTGGAATTCTCCAAAGCAAAACACATGGCTGACGTTGCAAGAACTAAAAAGGAACAGGGCTACAAATAGAAAAATAATAATAAAGGGAGATGATTAAAGAATCTTATCTTTTACAATAGTTATTACGTAGCATTTAGTTTGTCTGCTCCTTTGTTGATTCTTTCGTAAAAATATTCTGGGAATGGTTCATAATTAATTTTTACAAACATCTGCAGTCAATTTTTGGTTAGTTCATAGCATCTTGGGAAATTGGTAAATACCAGCAATTATTACAAAACCAAACGATTCGAAAACAATTTGTTAATAAAGTATCTAATGGTGCTTTCCTTTTTCATTTACGCGAAATTTGAAGATTTACGTTGCATTAATGTAGGCGATAGCGGAGGAATACGAAGGAGACATAAGGGTCCCTGTGAAATATCACTGTCTTTGAACTGCGTATTTTCAAGATACAGTCTTAGTAAAAAGGATTGATTTTTGAAGAAATTTTACTCACGAATCCACCTTCAAAGCATTGAAGATCACCTCTAGTCGAAGTTTGACGAGACTTCATGCTTTCGTCGAGGTGGATTTCCCACTTGCATTTCCTTATTTTTCTGCCTCCATCATATTCATCATATATGAATATATGTCTCTATATCAGAATGGACTGAAATTACGAATTATTCAGATAAAAACTTTAATATGAAAAAACAGCTATTCTTGAATAGTGTTGGGCGATTGTTTTTGTAGGTCTTGAAATCAATCCTTTCGATTTTCACATTAGGTTATGATCACTTGTCATCTTTGCTTATATTTGATATGATATTCCTCTGACAAGGGAAGGCTCCCAATTTGAAATCGAGTTTCTACTTGAAACTTTGTATTTTAACTGTTGCAGGGATGAAAAAATCTGAGCAGTGAGAATTTACTCTGAACGTGACAACCACCAGGGGGAGGAGGTGCAAAAACTGAATTTTGAAAATGACCACCAGATGGAGCCAAAATCAAATCGCCATTGTGCCTTGTCATTTTGTAGGATAAGCCAGTTGAAAATTTGCCGTCGATCCAAGAGAACCATGTGGTTGCACATAAATCGCATTCATCAAACGCTTGGTTGAGCTATTTACAATTCACCGGCACGTTTCCGAAAATTGGAACGAAAGATGAAATGTTTACAGAAATGCTATTCAATATCATTAAGGGCAAATTCCTTAATCAAGGTGAATGATAGAATAGACCCTGGATTTTGGAAATAATAATAGTGAAGAGGCAGTTGCAACTTGCACTGAAGAAAGCTCACCTGAACACCAAAATAAGCCTGAACACAGCCGTCGTCGAGTGTTTCATCCCGGATTCTTCGCCTCGAAAGAATCAAAGTCTCAAAGTTGGTAGACGCTACGCAGAATCCACATTCCAAAAGATATATGACTTTGTGGTCCAAGAGAACCATATCGTTGCACATACAATAAGAGAATTCTGACAAGACAGACGTTTCATCGAGTTTGCCGTTAAAAGTTAAAGGGATAGAAAAATCAACCAGAGAAGTTTCTCGCTGTCAAAGAGCTTTTGCTGATGACCTTTAAAAATACCAGAAAACAAGAACCAATTATGCATTATTGGAATTTAAGGAACTGTCCCTGTTCTGCTCCAAATCAAATTGGACTGGACATTCACTTTACAGAAAACGTTTCTGGAAACGTTTAAAAGGAATCACAATATCATCAGCATGAAAATTACCAAGTATCTAACTCAAGCGGAAATTCGAGACCTCGAAGCCACAGAAAATGTAGTAGTGGTCCATGTGCATCATGGAAATGGACTGATTCAAAATCAAAATATAGAGGGCTCCAACGTGGGAAACACAGATCAAAGTAAATTCGAATATGAAATGGTTAGAAGAATTTTTACGTGTACTGGAGATACTTGGTAACATATGTGGAGCCGTACACATGTTTAAGATTGACACATATTTTAATTACAAAAAATTACAAGAACTAGTTTCACCACTCGAGAGATGGCTTTTTTCAAGACTTGAAAAAGCCATCTCTCGAGTGGTGAAACTAGTTGTTGTAATTTTTTGTAATTAAAATTCGTGTCAATCTTAAACAGGTGTACGGCTCCACATATGTTACCATGAAATGGTTACATCAAGCACTCTATCTCACCAAGATAGATGGACAGGAGAGTAGGATATATGAAAAATTTAATTCAGCCCTTACTCATTCCTACAACATTGAAATTCACTTTGTCTGGAGATTTAGGGAATAAACTGTACATTTGCTTTCACGAAAAAGGAGGCGTGTTTGGACCTTTAATTATAGCCTCCATTGAAAGACGTACACCTCCATATCTTTCCTTTGATGCCAGTTTTTCTGAAAAGTTGACAAATGATCACATAGAAACTTGGTACAAAATAACTTTTGCTTTCTATGTGCCAGCTAGATCTGAAACAACTTTATTCTTCTTGATTCCAGGTTTGGTCAAAAATATATCATCTCGATAAAAGTAATTCCAAATAAAAATATTGTTTCAATAATACCACCAAAAGCTACAAAGTGTATTCAGCCGTTAAAAGTTTATTTTTTCCGCCAATACAAATCAATCATTAAAAGAATCGAAAAGGAGATAAGAGACAGACAGTTCTGCGAAATAGATCGGCAAAAACTTAACGACAGACACTTCATAACTAGTATATACGCCCTGTCAACAATGACGGGATAACAATGTGACGACCTTTAGTTGAGATATAGTATTTGCTCGTCATTTGTAATTTCTTCATTCATATCGATAAATGTCTCTAAGGACTCTTCAGCTCGTCCTTGAGGACGAGTTTCTTCATCTAAATGCTCATCTTGCCTGCGCTTCTAGTAGGCTAAAAAAATGAACATTGAAATTTAAATTTTAATCTAGTAGGCTAAAATTAATGAGTTATTTATTTTTCTCAGGCTATTCTCTCATTGCGTCACATACAGAGAGGGAGTGATAAGAGATATTTAACAGAAATTAGAATGTAGCCTAATGGATAAGATGTCTGACTTCGCATCAGAAGTTTGCAGGTTCGATTCCCGTAGCGAACGTTTCATTGTAGAAATTATTTCAATTTTTACGGGAAATTAAAATTATTTTCCAAACACACAGCAAGTGCGCTCTGCACAGACAGAGCTGGAAAACTATATAAAAGACGAAAATGCATTCTTATGTCTATAAGCAATTTTGCTCTGATAAATGTCAAATCATGACACACGACTCATGGAAACAGGCAGGCTATCATATTGGTATTGATTTCGAATCGTGTGAAAACGTGTTGGAGCTAACATTCAATACAAAAACGGCTGACTGCAATGTTCCAAATTATTACGAAATTGCTTTTTTACTGTGTTCTGATTGTGATAAAACACTTTGCCTTGACCATTTTATTGGTGAAAATGATCCACAATTTGTCTTCCAATACTTTTTTTCTCCTCATACAAGGCTCTGTAGTAGTTACATTGGCTCTAATCGTCTTTATTACAGTTAAGGTTTGTTATAAAACATGTATATCCTACCTGCCAAAGTGATTTACAAAATATTGTATTTTCTGAGTCTGTGGTTTTCATCCCTGCAATAGATAAAATACGAACTTTCAAGTAAAAATCGATTTCAATTTGGAAGCCTTCCCTTTTGAGTTATCTTCGAGATACAAAATAGAGAGAAAATGTCGAATATCTGTGGATCTAATCTTTAATCTACCTAATGTCACTGATCTTATTAATTACCATGCCTCAAACTTATCTTTTTTTATGCTGCACAAATGTATTCTGAATGTTTTAGTATCTTATTTCATAAAATTGTGGATAACAATGCCCAGTAAGAACATACAAAAATTGCTATGAAATTAAATTCTTTAAATAAAGTTCATTAATAGAGCCGTGATTTTCATGACATATTCTATTTTGTTTTCCGGGGCTTCAATTTCATTTTTAAATGAATACAAATAATTCTGATTTTTTTATTCAAAAAATACAGTTTTTGCATAGAAATGCGCATTTTGACTTTTCTTGAATTTTAAAGCACATTTTGACATTTTTAGCGGCCTCTAGGTTACAGCTTGCCTGTAAAACATAGGGGACCGTTCTTGCTTTTATGCTTGCCGGATGTCACACTCTGTAGTGGCCAAACGGTTAGAGGTATTAGAATGAAACCTTCACCATTGTGTTCAGCATCAACAAGTAGATGACCACATCCAAAAAATCAGACCTCTACGACCACTCCCTGACCGGAAGTTGAGGGGTGAAAAGTGGTCGCGTCCGATAAAAATTTTTTTATAAAATTGTGCATATTATGGAGCCGCTTTGCTTTTGACACTGCTAAAAGCATTAATTATCTTGTTTAGTTTTAGAGTAAATTTTGAGAAATTAGAGTATATTAAGAGCATAAACAAAACCATTTTTTTTTTTTTGAAAAGGGATATTTAAGGGGATACATCATTTTAAGTGCTGCAGTGTGTTTTTTTTTCCCTGGTTGTTGTAAGATATGAGGGTTATTTTTTAATCAGATATGAACCGGTTTTTCCGTTGTTTTTAAGTTGAAAAGGTCAGTTTTTAGGTAATTTTTTTTAATTTTTAGACTTCAAAAATTCATGTTATAATAACGATTATTCGTTATTTCTGCCAATCTTGATCTTTTCTTTTCTGCTGCCATTTTGAAACTAAAAGTAATTATTTTATGATATTTGAGATAATGTGCATAAATGTCTTTCTTGATATAAGAAAGACTACTAGACTTACAGATCAAGTTATAATATGGAGACACACTGTAATTTGCTTCAATGTTAAGTAAAAGACAAATCAGTGAAAATGAATATACCTTAAAGAAATTATCACAGATCTCATCCGAAGAAGAGATTCCAATTAATGGGAAAAGGGCCAAAGGCAAGACTGCGGTCATTGGTAAAGGCATTACAGCAAAAGTCCAAAAATAAACGATAAGCAAACATCCTCCTGTAGCACGACCTACCTGCAATTTAACAAATCTATTAAAACTCAAATTTTACTTTTATTAAAATTTATAAAAGTTTTATTAAGATTTTGACTACAGTATTTTTTTAATATCAATGTCAGTATCACATAACTTCATTTATGAATGACTTTTTTCCTTCAAAATATAAAAAAAAAAAAATCAAAATTTAATTCGTTTTTGAATTAAAAATACAGTTTCTGGCTGGGTATTTTTTATTATTTTTCTCTAATAGGGCACTGAGTATTTTCACTGAAATCGCATTCTTTTTATGCTCATTGCATAAACTCTAGAAAACAAATGCAGCAACACTTGATTAACGACGGGATTATGTTCACACCAATAGGTCTTATGTCCATTTGGTCATAAGTATACAGTGCAATATGTATTATATATATGCGAATTGACTTTTACAGATAATATGTAGCAAGGAAAAATATTCAAACTGTAACTGTTTTTGGAAATACGTTATTTACGTGAATTATTACGCAGTATTATTTACTGTCTTTTATTACTGTAAAGCCCCACGAACACCATCCGATTTTCAACCAACTTAGTTGGCCAACTTTCACTTTTCGAGTCGCTAGAGACAACTTTGAGCAAGTTTTTCAGCGACTTGCCAGCGATTTTACTTGTTGCTGCACAATCAACTCGATTTGGCCAACTAAAAGTTGGTCGGAATTACCAATCACAGGGCAGCATTGGAACACGTCAGTCATGACGTCACGCCCATGGAAAGAAATGGCGTCTAAAACGATGTTCACAGATTCGAGTCGAAGACAAGCGAGTACACAATGAATATCAGAGTATTGCGAGTTTCTTTCATGCATAAATAAGTTTATACTGAAATGCAGTAATTGTATGCGGCAGAATTTATGAGAGAGGTTTCAAAACCTCGATTTTTTCCGATTTTCCACAGCTGTTGGGGGAAACATATTGCATTATAGGATTGCTGCTATCACGGCCGACTTCATTTGCGAGTTGGATGGTGTTCGGGGCTGACAATAGTTGGCGGACTCGAAGTTGCCAACTAAGTTGGTGCAAAATCGGATGGTGTTCGCATTGCTTTACTATTTAAATAGCCATAAAAACAATAACGCATTTAAAAATGTATTAAAAAAATTGAATGTAGTATGATATAGTTTTCCAATAAAGAGAGGCTGTTAATAGTAACATAGAACAGTAAACAGTACATATCTGTAACATAGCTGTTTTTACAGTACTTTTACTTGCTTTATAGTATTACAAGTTTGATATTTACGGTACCGTTACACCGATTTTAATCTGTTTGTTTACCGGAAACGTCTAGTACCAGATACGCTGAGACTTAAGCTAGTCGAACACCTTGTTGGTCCAACTTGTCGGGTGAAAACATGTTGGATGAGACTGTCCTGGGGGTACACGAGACGACAGTCAATGCATGTTGGTCGGACATCTAACCAGATGTAAAATACGTCATTTGTGACGTCAAGAATAATGCGGTGTTGTAGTTCCATACCGACTATGTATTTTAGTGATATTCAACAGACGTTAAATATTGCTTTCATATTAGTAGCCGTTCTGTAGGCGAAGTTACTGTTAAGACATCAATGCAACAATAACGAATGCTCAACAGCCAATAACAAACTATCCTCCCCGGGCAACAATGAAGTCACGTCTTCCCCTCTTACGTCGTCACTTCGACCACTAGCGAGCGGCTATCCCAGAATTACATGGAACACAGCAGATGCTGTGAAATTATGAAAAACTCGAGGTTTTACAAACTCTCTGATAAATTCTGACGCATAAACTTAATGCTGAAATACCGTATAAACTTTCTGTGTGAAAGAAAATCGCAATATTCTGATAATAATTGTGTAATCGCTCTCCGTCGAGCTGAAGCGGGGAGAATGTTACAGACGCCATGTCTACAAATGGGCGTGACGTCACGACTGACGTGTTTCAACGCTGCACTGTGATTGGGTAATTTTCGCCCGACACACGGCTGAAATAAAACGGAGCCAACAATATGTTGGCCGAATTTTGTCGGCCGGAATCCTCTCAAAAACAGGCTCAAAGGACACGACGTCAAATGTCACGACGTCGTGGACGACGTCAAGTCCCAACACGACGTCAACTCCCATCGTGTTCGCCCTGCTTTACGCTTACATTGTCTGATGCAGCCCAAAAGAGTTTGTGAAAAGCTTTATGTGATCTTTGTCGTAACTGAGAGTGTGGGTAATAGTTCTATCTCGAGTGATGCCTGTTCAACATATCACAAGCGGAGGAAGAAGAGAAAGAAAAGAAGAAGTAGACAAATACAGGAAAGAAAATATCCATGCTCTTTTGGGATTCGAACCACGGTTCAGACATTTCACCATCCAGCCGCAGCTGCTTTTGCGCCGTAAAACACCAACCAACCAACCAAACATCCTGCCTGGAACAATGTTTTGTGAGGCATACAAAGCTTACTTTGGAATGGAACTTGACAAGGCGTGGGCTCCAAAACCTCGTATTAGAGGCGAAACCGATTGTAGAATGTAACTTCTTTAATTGTGTAGAAATGTTTTTTAACTAGTCTTGTGTGTTGGTTGTCCCCAGCTTTTAATTACTATGCGCACAAGTAAAAAAGAACTACATTTGCTGTTTTTATGAAGTATAAATTGCTTATATCTTCTGAACTGTTGACAGTACGGCAAAACCTTTGCCATATTCGTAATTAGCGGGCCCGAATTATTAATAAATTACTGAAAAATTAACATAAGCAGAAAGTTGATAAAAATTTGTAAAACAGTGTTATCTGTCACCCTACTTTATCTCTTTGTCTCTGTTAACTGTCACTTAACACCTCTACTCCAGGCGACAATTTTACAATGATATGACTTAGTTAATTTGATTTCAACTCTGAGTGAGATTTTTCTTTTGTTTATATTTGAAAGAGGCTTTAGCCCCTCGAGCACCTCCTATGGCTACGTACTTGCTCTACTCCCTCATATGTTCCTTTATAGATATCTGTGCTACAATTTTTTTGATGGCCCAGTAAAAAATAAATATAATAAAAGTTTAATTAAATTTTATAGTTAATGTATTATATAATAAAATAAATAAGTTAGAAGGCAGGTCTCTTATAAGTATGATGTTTTTAATGTAAGTTACATTTTCTATTATCTGTTTATTTGATTATAGTCAAGGTGTCGGTACCGTACTCTAACGAATAATTAAAAGTTCTACTGTATCAAAAATTAAAATTACAAGATAATTCTATATCTTGTAATCCGAATGAAAATTATACTATATAAAGGAAAATCAAGGTATTGTAGGAATAAGAATATACATATACCCAACTGAATCCTGAAGCATATGCTGTACAAAAACATAGTAGTGGAAAAAATAAGAATCCGATCAGCTCTGCTCTCTTTAATATTCGTTTGAAAATAATAATTCCTGTAGAGTCAGCTTCTGCAATGATATCTTTGTAGTTCGTTTTGCGCAACTGAAAAAAAAAAGAAATTTTGTTTATTAATTACTGTAGCATATTTTTTAACATAATTTCTAATTTCCTAATACACTGATGTCCTTAAATTAAGGGATCTTGCAGATTGAATTGTTCTTTTTGTCGGGACCAAACTTGGTAGGCGGGTGCAGAAGGTCTTCCCAATACCATCCCACACAAAAAATAAAAATGGTAGAACCCGTTCTGTCTGAATAAATAAAATTCAGAAACGCCACCTGGTGTAATGGCAGTACGGGTCACGACACAAGACGAATTGTGTGGCAATTTTGGTTACTGATTGTACAGTACTGTATGTCAATTGTTAGCCATAGCACATCGTGTCCAATTGGACCAGCAAACGAGAGGCAGAATGATGGGACGTCTTGAGGCAGGCCAGTCACAAGTGGAAGCGTCTGAATGTGTCAACCAGCGTCATCTCTCGCTTTTGGATATGTTTCCAACAGGATGGAAATACTGTCTGACAGTGTAGCAGAGGACGTCCACGTGTCACCACGTCACGGGAAGACAGCTACTTGTCGCTAACGGCCAGACGGAACCCCCGAGGCACGGCACGCCACCTTGCAGCAACGTAGACGACTGTGTATCCAGACAAACAGTGTACAGGCGACTCCATGCAATTGGTCTGTATGCCAGGAGACCCATGAGGTGCATCCCCTTCAGCCAAGCTCACCGGAGGGGACACTTGTTTTGGTGCACTGAACACGCACCATGGACACAGGCACAATGGATTCATGTTTTCTGACAAGTCTCGGTACAGTCTAGACTGTGATTCACGGCGGATCCGCATCTGGAGGGAGCAGGGAACCAGGACGAATCTTGCCAACATCGAACACGACCGGTACGGGGGTGGCGGTGTAATGGTGTGGGCAGGCAATATGCTCGGCTCTCGTACACCACTGCACATCTTCGACAGAGGATCCGTAACTGCCCAGTTGTATCGGGACAATGTCCTTCATCAACATGTGCGACTTTTCAGGGGTGCTGCTGGTCCAGAGTTTCTGTTCATGGACGACAATGCCCGTCCGCATCGGGCTCGTCTGGTGGACGAGTACCTTCAACATGAGGACATCCACTCGTTTGGAGTGGCCTGCACATTCCCCAGACCTGAATCCAATCGAACATGAATAGGATGCTCTCGGAAAACGTGTTGTTAGACGCAATTCTACCACCACGAACGCTATCGGAGCTGAGGACAGCATTGGTTGAAGAGTGAGATGCAATCCCTCAAAGTTTGCTTGATACTCTGTTGTGCAGTATGCCAGCACGTTACATTGCTTGCGTAGTTGTGCGGGGGGACAATACAGCCTACTGAACGCTCTTTAGGCCTTTCACAAACACCTGGATTGTACTCCAGATGCTTCTATCGCAATGATGTTTCGGACATTTTTATTTTTTCTGTTAGAGGTTGTGCTGCCACCTATACTTTCTGTGTGGGAATGGTATTGGGAAGACCTGTACCCGCCTATCAAGTTTGGTCCCGACCGGACAACCAGAACAGTTCATTCTGCAAGATCCCTAAATTTAAGGACAACAGTGTATAATTGCTTACGGGAGACTTAGGTTGCTGATATCTTATTTTTCTTTCACTAATCAGTATACAGAATAAACTTTAGTGGTAGTTCACTTCTAAAGGAAAAGAGAAAGGAATGAAGTATTGAAAAAAATCTACACTGCATTTAAAAGTGATTTTGAATCTTCATTTCAATTTATCTGAACTGACATCTACTTTTTATATCTGAAAAAATTCAAAAGTGCACAATAAATTCAAAAGTGCAATAGTTCTCACACCCTGAGCAATCATGTCGGGAATCTGAGACAGCTGTTTCACCCATATTAGACTTCTTCAGCCAGATTTACCCTTGATGGTAGTTCAGAGTGCGAGACACAGTTGAGAAAACTATTTCGGCTCCCCGAAATGGCCCCAAACAAAATCAAGCAACAATAATAATTCACTGCACCCTCTGGCTTAAGCAGCCTATTAAGGCTGAAAGAGCTGTCTCAGATGCCCACATGATAGCTCAGGGTGCGAGAACCGTTGTTTATTCATGTGCACTTTTGAATTTTTTCACAAATCTTTATGGTTACACGTTAAAACTTTTTATATCTCACTGAATAAAAATAATATTTTTATTTAAAATATTAAACATTAGACTAAAATTATTTCTCTGCCCCATTAAAACATTTTGAAATAACGAAAAAAAAATTTAATAAGAATTGATATGTAGTTTGCTGTGATGTTAAACTATAAGAAAGCTTATTCATTTTGTATAAAGTTTCTCGTATTAAATTCTATCATTTTTCGTTCAATAAAAATAACATGGTTCATGAATAATTAGTGTTATTCGTGCTATGAACAGAACAATCAAAACTCTTATAATCCTTACCTCTACAACAGATTTAAACATCTTATTATAAGTAAAGAACTCATACTGTCAATTAGAACTTCTTTTGATAAAAGACATGAAGTTTGCTTGTTTAAAATTGTGTGATGAAGTGAAAGTACGTGCAAAAATTTAAGAAAGAGATGTCTTATATGTCTCTTTTTCTGTGCCGGTCACTACTTTATTTGAGGGGGGGTTTTCGCAGTCATCTAGTGTTAACCGCTAGCGCAATGCATAGCCACCTCGTAGAAAATCGCTTATGAATTAACATATTTCAGTTTTTGATGATTATGACATTATGGCGTGTGACATTGCAGACACGGATTGTAGCAGAAGAAACTATAGGTTTTTAGGTTATGCTGACACTTATTCATTACCGATATCATTATTTGTGAGAAATTACGGTTATTCTCTCAATTATTGTATCTCATTAATAAAATAAAAGTTTGGGAATAAGTTCAAACATCCACCATCAACATCCTATTCAGGAAGTTCAAACATACACCATCAACATCCTACTCAGGAAGTTCAAACATCCACCATCAACATCCTACAGAGGAAGTTCAAACAGCCAACATCAACATCCTACACAGGAAGTTCAAACTACCACCATCAACATCCTATACATGAAGTTCAAACATCTAACATCAACATCCGGCTTCTTAAAAGTAGTCCCAATTTTCTCACAATTCGGAAAAATAGGCCACAATCAGGGGTATCGTAAAATACACTGTAACCATGTCAACTTTGTTAATTTGTAACAAGGCCAAAAACTGGTTTCATAAAATACACGAAACTACAGCGATCCCTTACATCTTTTATTTTGGCCACTTGCTGATAGGAAGTAATCGAAGACTATAACTCGTATTTTTCAGCGCCTGTACACATCGTAAGGGTCCCAATAATGTATGAGTCATGTCTGTCCCACTTGCAGTTTGGGATGACAGATGGACAGAATCAGCGTAAGAACCCCGTCCCTATGTGACACTTAGTATTCGGTATGGCAAATAAGTAAAAGCAATTGTATAATTAAGTATTTCCATTCCATTATGGCTATGCTATTAGGGCAATGATTTTAATATTAATATTGCTGAAAGAAAACAATAGAAAACATGAAGAGGAACATGCAAATATATCTGGTATTCCTTCGCATAAATCACTCAATTAACTAACGAACCTTTAGTCTGTGACATAATGCTTATTTTTCAATTAGATATGCTTATAAAGATATTATACCTTCGAAATATCCAAAAATGTTTACCTAAAAATACTGTATTTGTAGCAATTGAATATTAAATAAAATGTGTGTGTTTAATTCCAATCCTCGAAGACTACTGCTCATTTCTTCTTGTGCTTTATATTTTTTTTATTTAAAATACCCTTAAAATCTGTTGTAATGAGAATGTAAGATATCCAGAAGTAAGAAACAATCAATATAGAATAGTACACTTACCTCCGAAACTGGTCTCATCATCATCATGATGAAATTGAAAGGTATTTATATGAATACACAAATTCGCTATAATTGTTTACTCGTGGTAAAATCAGTTTGGTTTAGGTATTCTGTTTTATTCTTACATATATCAATAATGTAAAGCTCGAGCTTATCACATTTTTCCGTGGAAGGTATTGTTTTTTATAACAATCTGATGATCGACACCACGTGTCTATTATTGATTTCAAAAATGAAAAAGTAATAAAATAACATAACTAATAATTGTTAAAAGCTCAATTCGACTCAGTATTTTTTAAAAAAAAAGTTGGTGATTTAATATTTTCAACTTTGATTTCATGTTAAGTTTATAGAACTTGACAGGCGGTTTCTAGGGTTCACTCAGCCCTCTGAAGAATAGGTACTGTTTTTTTTTGTGTTTTTTTTTTTTTATCTGGCAGAAGATTATCTGCCTATCACCATACCTCAACTTGATACCGTTGGTCAGGAAATCTAGGAGCCTTACTTTTCGCGAACGCAAAAACCCTACAGGTCTTTGGTGGAAAAGTTGTACTTGTAAAACCTCGTAATATCCAACCAATTGGAAGACCCCTAAATCGTCACGTGGTAGAACCTCATATCCAATCAGGAAACCTTTGAGATGTCGTTTTTTGCTTCTCCAGAAAAATTTGCCAAAAGTTACTTACGAGGTTTCGCATTTAGGGCGACGATTTTAAAATTGCGATATACTTTTGAAATGGAAATTAGATAGTAATAGCAATTCTTAGCTTATTACGTCCCGTTACTGCTAAAATCATTTTTTTTTCTGTATGTACTTTATTAAATTAAAATGATAAACATTTAAAATATACATGCTAAAACCTGTTCCGGTTTTTATTATATATATTTTAAATGTCTATTATTGTGTTATCATTTTAATTTAACTTGGTATAAACTTATTCTGGATTTACTTTATTTCTTTCTCCCCTTTTATTTTTCAATTAAAAGAATCTCTACAAAGTATTTTTCCCTAAATATATTAAAAACCTACAAACACATTTTTCTCTTGATCTGCAATTTTCTTATTTATATCATTATGTTTGAAATCCAACTGCATATCAATAAATGTGGATAATCTTAGTTTTTGATTGAGGGTTCCTGTGAACTCTCGTGACCTTTTCATTGACCTCTGAAAGCGAAGGTCGAGTCAGAGTCAATTGTCGTCCTTCATGCATATTATCCTTTACCAAAGACAATCGCGAACACAACCTACCCTAGCCTTATAAAGACATGAACCCACCCCTAGCATTGTCTGAAGCGATGTAACCTTCATAGTTGAAAGGTTTACTGCTATTCCTTACAATAAAATTGACTTTACAAGGGTTGACAAAAAACCTACCCATTACCGTGCTTTCATTTAGTGTTTCAATGGTTTTCCTAGAAATTTAACCGACTACAAGTGAAGAACATGTACGTTGAGTGAATTTCTACTTCCCAGTTCTTTTGTAATTGGAAAATGTAGCAATAATTCAACAATATACAAATGAAATAATATTTACTAATAAATACAATATAAGCTACGTGGAAAGGTCGATTTCAGGACTGAGGGGTGGTGGTGATGATCTTGCTCATAATCGTGCGCATATTTTAAATTGAAGCATAAATAAGCACCAAATTTTAAAGAAATCAGGGAATTCAGAGGTCATTTATGAGTAAAAGGAGGGGTTAAGACGAACATAGATGCGTCTATATTTTAGATTGGATTAGAAATAAACAACGTACCAAATTTTATGGGAATCCGTCCAGCCGTTTTAGCGTGAGGAGCAAACAAATTGGCAAAGGGACAAACACAGAAAAAAGATGTTCAAGTGTAACAGTAAGACTTCTCATGCTTATTCAATTACAATTAGTTTGTTTTTATTCATTTAATCATTACTTTCTTCCTTTACTGCATACATTAGTGAAATAATCATGAACAATATGTTGCATGATTTCGATGTAATGTACATTTGAGATTCTTAGAAAAAAATATTAACTATTTTTCGACCTGTCAGTTTACCTGAATGTAACAGGTAAGATAAGTGGATATCAGAATATATAAGATTTTATAAAATGAAAATAAAGCAGCACCTGAATAAAAATTGCCTTTCTGATTCAATTATGGGGAGGATTTGGGAACGGCCGTTTCATCCTGCAACGGAATCATCAGCCCAAATCCCTCGATAAAAGAACCAGAAAGGCGCAAACTTATATATTATATAATATATTGTTTGAAGATGAATCACATCAGAACCATTGAATTATGTTAAAAGTAAAATTAACGAGTTTTATCGCATTGTCTACAATTTCTTAGATATTGATGTTTGCAAACCCATTTTTAAAGCAATTTCCAAATTTTGGGTCTTATCATTTGACTCTTAATTAACTTCAAAATGCATTGAAGTGTTAAGCTTTATCTATATAATTTGCTAGTATTATTTGGACTTGATTAGAGCTTAGAAAAATAGGTCAATTTTGCTTATGAGTCCAAACTAGGAGTTCTTAACCTTTCTACAATTGCAAAAATCATCATGGGAGCTGTTACGATGATCGCAGCTGTCCAACCAAAAAAAAAAGTAGGATATCCTTTCTCCTGTCCTACAGTTAAGAACCTCCAGTCTAAACTATATCAGTAGCTAAATTCAGTAAGTTCTGAAAGTGACTAATTCTGAAGTAAGCAATGGTAAGATATAATTTCATTGAAAATAGTGTTTTAATATTCTTAGTGCCTTCCTCAGCACTTTTTCTTTCCATTCGTAAAATACATTAACGAGAGAAAGAGAGACCCTTCCCAAACAATGAAGGCTAAAATTCCATTTAAAATTCAACGATATTAAAGTTCACTTGTCACTTGTTCCTGGTTCAGTTTGTTCTCTTGATTTAATACACATCAGAATACTTTATTACATTTTATTACTTTTTTTATACTCGAGCTTTCAATAGTTAATATTCAAAATATTTGAGAAAATTACAGAGTTAAAAACTATGATGAATTTCATTGCATCATGGGAAGAAAATTAAATTAGTATAAATAAGCAAGCATTGGCTTTTCCTTGGAGCTGGTACTTTGCTCCAACATTTTATTCTCTTTAAATTTATCTCTAATATTATTATCAGCTATTAAATTTAGAATAAATACTAGCAAAACTGTGATCACGTGATCTTGGATTCTGAGATAATTTTCTCATAATCCGCATGCGCGTCTCGGAGACCTCATGTTTGATTGTAAGTCACCTGACTTCCGGTTAACTTACGTAGATAACAATGAAAATGTGAGCATCCTCAATACTATATCTAACATTTGCCACCTAATTTGTATTTCTGTGTCTTACAACTTCGGAGGAGATAAGGCCAGAAAAAAATCAACTTTCTTTTGAGATAGATTCTTTTGGAGTCGGTAATCAGACTGAATTACACACGGATTAAGTATCCATAAAAAAGGCTCATTTATTTTTATTTATCCTAATATAAAAAAATAAATAAAATTTAAGCATTTACGACATTGGCGTTTAATGTTTGATAGCTAATTTTTCTTATTTGATTATTTATTGTTAATTCAAAAATATAAGATTACCAATTTATACACTAAGACATGAACTGTTTAATTTACTCATAAAACTAATGTAATATTGAACTCTGTAAAATCGTATTTATAACTGGGGATCAATCTGACAGATGGCGCTTCAATCGCTACATCATCAAAATAGTTTATTGTGGAAATTTATTACACATTTTTTTTAATATTTCGTCATATATTCATGGATTCTTTGAAGTTTTTTCTTTTTGTTTGTTTTTTAACTATTTTCGTGAGTTGCTGACTTCTGACTGACTTCTTTACTTCATTTTAATTTCTTTACCGAGTTTTCTAAATTTCTTGATTTTGTATTGCTGACGATCCTCCGTAGACTATATCAGTTACTAAATAATAAAGTACTATTACTATTATTATTATTTTTTATTATTATTAATAACAGATCTGCATAAAACATCATTACTAGGCACTGCTTATATTTTGCGAAGATACTTGGACAATTCTTAGGTCTCTGGGTGAGACTTGAATTGTTCAATTAATCCAGTCAAAGATGTTGTTATTATTATTATTATTATTATTATAAACGTTTTTCTTTGATTTAATTTAACCTGCCTTTTTGGTAGATTTTACCTTTTATTAATTACTTTAAAATTCCCAAAGTACTTTTTTTCTAAGTGCAGAACATAAACATAAAAAAATTGCAATAAGATTAATTTTATACTTTTTTTAAAAATAAAATATTTTTAAAAATTAAACAAAAATAAAATAAGTAATAATTTTAAGTTCTTATATTAATATCATTGTTGTATTTCTTAAAGTTTATATTTAAAACCAATCCAATTAAGAACTTTATAATTTTAAAATTATAATTTAACAATGAAGAGTTGTAATAATGTAGTAAAAAAATTGTGGAAAGTGGTCTATTTTTAGAAAAATACGTAGATTCTTTTACAAGTATGAAAGATCAGTGCAATAAACTGCATACCGGAATTACAGTATTTATTTTCGTATCGTAAAGACCACAGAGGAATTTATTGTTCATATTGTTTTTGTCATTTCAATTTATCTTCTTGAAATCGTTTAAATCAGTAGGCAAGGCTTTTTCCTGAATTCCTCGACACCTCTGCCATCTCTCCCAGAGGTTACCTATCGCCCCCGCAACTGACAAAAGGGCAAGGTGGTCATTAGGTAGATGACAGCCGAGATAATTGCTGATATGAATTGCTATGAACCGTCTGCTCCAAGTGACAATTCCAGCGGGAAGAGGCGTGGCCAATCAATTCATAAATAAGGCATTGCCAACACATGGTTGCTCTATGGCGAAAAGTGTAATGAAGGGTAACTATGTGCAACTGCAGGTGGAAGACTGAGGCCAAATTATAGGCAAATAATTCAGCTCCCATGTTAATTGTTAGTTATCGATTCACGTCAGACACTGAGATCAAGTCAATTGATCTAGGAATAAAAATCGCTAAGTTATAGAGGGATAATCTGCATTTGTAAATGAGCACAGGAGAATGATTTTCTGTTCGCCATTTTTTTAAACTAAAGAATGTATATCATGGCTTTGAAAAGAAAACTGCAGTTTTGTTTTGTTTTTTTAATTAAATGAGACTAAACCAGAGAGAGGGTTCATGAGATGTAGTCTAAGAATAGACTACTAAAAACAGTGCATAGATGGACTTCAGAAATTTACAGCCAGGGGGTACTTTAAAGGTAAAAACTATTCAATTAAAATTAAAAATTAGATAAAAATTAAAACAATACCTTAGTTTGAATTATATATTAGAAAGATACACGGTATTAACTCTTTGATAATGAAATATTTCAACTATTGGAATAAAGGGATCAATTTGAAACTTGATATGTAACGTTACAATTGGCAAATCTGCAAACGAGTAAATTTGCAGAGTATAAAAAAATTTATTATAATAGTAATAATAATAATAATAATATATATTAAATATAATCCAATTGTAAGTTAGGCAGAAAGTCTGCAATAGGGTTAGGATCTGAATTTTCAGCACCAGTTGTCGTAAATTCAGATTGAGCCTCCAGAGGGAGAGAAACATCGCCGTATTTATCAGATTTACGGAATTTATTGATTCCCTTAGTATATGAAATTTACTATTAATAATTATTATTAGATATAAGCTTACATTAACCGTACACTTAGAAACAATGAGGAAAATACTTTTGCTGGAACTGAAACTGTGTTGGTGGAGTAGGCGAATGATGGATGATGCAGAAGAAGTAGAATGAGATAAATAAGGAAGGAAGAAAGAAAAGAGAAAATTAGTCAAGGAACATTGGAGAAGAATGTTTTCTAAATTTCCTCAGTAACAGTAATGAAAAGTTAAACTTTAACAAAACGATACTCACCTACGCTAATTACGTGAAGCAACTCGATTCCTTACAATAACTCACTTTTAGAAACTAATATTACTTAATTAATAATTTATTAAAGAAAATTAAATGAAGAATATTCTGAAGAGCAGGAATGGATATGCGTAATTTATTTGTAAATATATGCAACGTTTCTTCTGAAGCACAAATCTTACACTAAGGCCGTGACACACACATTTGTGCCTGTCTCATCCCTTATATTTCAGGCTACTAAGATACTAAGAAGTAAATATAAAAGCGCTGCAGCTCCTTGTCTGCTAGTTTCGTATTTTTTAAAGACATAATGAGAATCATAACAATAATTACTAATCAATAAATGAAACTGAAATCAAGAACAATATTTAATTCTATGGGTCTTTTTAAAATATCAGACAATAATTTAATTTTCTTTTTTTATTTGTTTGTTTATTTTTAGCTTGCTTTCTGCAGAAATCTATCACAGTGTCTGTCTCCCAATAACTTTTGAACCAATGAAAGAATCTTAAAACTTGGCATACATATTCACGGGCAAGAGAATATCTCGAATTTCTATTTCAAAAATGTTTTCCACCAAAAGCAGATCAACCCCTCCTGGTTAAATTTAATTGAGATTACCTTGACAAAATTCATGTATCTTTGTTTATTTCGCCTTCCTTCCGTTCGTCCGTCCTTGTCTGTTCCCTCCTAAGAACTCCCGAACGGAAGGTCGGCTCGGCAAACGGATTTCATCATCGTGTTCAGAGGCCCAAACACTGTAGAATGGGGTATTTTCAGGTGCCAACGCCCCCCCCCCCCCCCCCCATGTTTGAGATGTTTGGCATTGTTTTCATTGGATTTCCGCTATTAGCTTAATTGTTAGAGATGCAACCACCTCATTTAAGTTGTCAGCTGTAGCTTGATGGGTAAAGTCTGGTACTCATGTGCTGCAGATTGTTGATTCTATTCTTAATAATTATTTTTTATTTCGTTAGGCCTATTTTCCTAACTTTTTTTTCTACCTTTTTTTTTTTTTCTTTAAAGTTGTTGTACTTCCTTTTTTTTTATTATTATTTTTAATTTTTTTTTTTTGTTATTATGGGTCGCCCTTAAATTCATGCTTTAGCACAAAATTATATTCACATGTATTATTCGCATTTGAACAGTAAAGACTAATAGACGTTTAGACTAATAGCTTCTTATCATTATATCAAAAATGTCAAGATACGTACAGCGATTTAACGTAATCAGGTGCGATTTTTTTTTTGAAGTTATGAAAATAATTAAGTTACAAAAATGACTAGGCATCAATTGCTCAAAAACACTGTGTAACGATGTCAAGCCACAGGGGGGTTACTCAAGTACTGAGGTTTTTATTAAAGCTGACGGACTAAAAAAAATACAACAACAAACCTAAGGAATTTTTGTGCATAATCATTTTGGTTCTGCCTAAGTGACGCAGCAGGAACCGTTAATGCGATGACGATGTTATTAATAAAGAAAATTAATTTTCAGGAAGAGTGTTAATTTTTTTCTTCTGATTCTCAATGTTATTAGAGTGAAAGTTCAACCAAAGAAAACTTAAAGTTTACTATCTCTTACAAGAAGTCTGAAAGAACTTGAAGCCTACTTTCCTTAGAGCTGTTGTTCCTTTTTCTTTTTCTAATTTTTTTAGTTTGAATTCCTAGGCAACTGAAAGTGATCAAACCAGTCTTTGTGCGCATGTATGTTCATGTACTCCCAGTATCTTTTGAACCGCTGGTTGGATCTCCTTGAAACTTGATATGCTCATTAAAGGACCACAGACGGTTTAACTTTTATATCTGCAATTTATTCCAAACGTATCCTAGTCGAGAAATTACCACGAGAAGGTGATAAATTACCAGAAAATTCCATAAATTTGCAACGTAAAGAGTGGATTTTTTCGTTGAATTAAAAAAAATCATCTTCCTAGAATAGTTTTTAAGTTATCTTAAGCACGGAGGGATCAGCGCATTTCTACATAAAATTAAATTGTAAAACTTTGTTTTTAATTTTTTCTTTTTTTTTCTCTCTCCTATGAATACAAACATGGATTGCAAAATAAGACCAGACAGAAATTACCAAATACCAGTTAGTTACCATGCAAGCATAAAAAGGTAAGCTTATTTTCCCGGATTTTTCACCAAAACATTTTCACAGCAGCGTAGCCACATTCATATCAAGCGAAAGATGTTTAATGCGAGGGAGAAAAACAATGTGTTTGTATTCTTTTATATTTTTTCTATATTCCTTATGTGTTGTTCTTAAGAAAATATCAGTAGTGAGCATAAAGTTCATCATTACTTAAATAATTTTTATTCATTTTTTTTTTTTTGTAATCAGATTTGTTGGATTCGAACGAGAAATTTTTGACTCGCCATTTTATTTAAATATAAACAATTAAACATTACACTATCTGTTTCAGAATATGGTGTTCTCTGTAGAAAAAGATATCATACTATTAATAGGCAAAAAACGTACGGATGTTTGTTTGTAATCACAGTGGAGAGAGCGGAGACAGTCGGAGAGAGAATATTTTAAAGAACAGTAATAGTGCAGTGGTTAGAGTCCCTGACTGCGAGGACGGAGGTCCTTGGTTCGAATCCCATGCAAGGCGATGAAAAAAGATAATTTAACTTTCTCAGCAAGGGAAAAAGCAAATAGATCGAATGTAGTAGGGTTTATACATTTTATTCCTTTTGAAAAATGAGCTTCGAACATCTTTTTCAATCTTGTATTTTTGAAAAATTTCACGGTATTTCAAAAATGTGGAATTTGTTATTAACCTTTCTTTAACGTGCGGAGTGAACTATCTAGGAACACAATTGACACGCACAATTTACGCAAAGGATTCGCACCCCGAGAAAAACGATACTAAAACGAGAAAATACAATACTTCCTTGGCCTGCAACTCGCAAAGCTCAAAAGGAATTTAATAGCAGCATTAAATAAGAAATACTCTGTAAATAGAAATTATTAACCTTTCTTTAACATGCGGAGTGAACTATCTAGGAACACAATTGACACGCACAATTTACGCAAAGGATTCGCACCCCGAGCTGTCATCGTGAAGAGACTGGGACGGACCGTTTCGCACTTGTTATGTGATCATCAGCCAGCCAAACTCTATAGCTAAAGTTTCGCACCTCCTGAGCATGTTATCGGTGGAGTTTGGCTGGCTGATGAGCACATAACAAGTGCGAAACGGTCCGTCCCAGTCTTTTCATGATGACAGCTCGGGGTGCGAATCCTTTGCGTAAATTGTGCGTGTCAATTGTGTTCCTAGATAGTTCACTCCGCATGTTAAAGAAAGGTTAATAATTTCTATTTACAGAGTATTTCTTATTTAATGCTGCTATTAAATTCCTTTTGAGCTTTGCGAGTTGCAGGCCAAGGAAGTATTGTATTTTCTCGTTTTAGTATCGTTTTTCTCGGGGTGCGAATCCTTTGCGTAAATTGTGCGTGTCAATTGTGTTCCTAGATAGTTCACTCCGCACGTTAAAGAAAGGTTAATAATTTCTATTTACAGCGTATTTCTTATTTAATGCAGCTATTAAATTCCTTTTGAGCTTTGCGAGTTGCAGGCCAAGGAAGTATTGTATTTTCTCGTTTTATTAATTTTTATTTTGTATTTCTTTGGGGAGTGGTCCCGCTCTTGGGAGCAAGAGCCGGGATAGCTAAAGTTTCGCACCTCCTGAGCATGTTATCGGTGGAGTTTGGCTGGCTGATGAGCACATAACAAGTGCGAAACGGTCCGTCCCAGTTTTTTCACGATGACAGCTCGGGGTGCGAATCCTTTGCGTAAATTGTGCGTGTCAATTGTGTTCCTAGATGTGCAATTTGTTTTACTTTTGTTAATATTTCACGGGTTGCATCTAGTTTTAACATTCAACATAATTACAAAAATATATATATTTTGATAATTCAACATGCTTTCTGTGTACAGGATCATGGAACACAAATTGGTACAAAACCTTATTAAAATTGTAAATTTTATTTCAATGGAATCTTTTTGAAACTTGGCGTATACATTTACGGACAAAGGCGATCTAACTCTTAGATTTTTTTTTTTTTTTTTTTTTTTTATGGATCTGTGGTGAGAAATTAGCGACGGAAGGTGACAGTAATTCCCTTAGAGGAAACAATGGATTATTATGAATGTCTTAAAACAAAGGAAATTAATCAATGTGATTTCTAATCCTCTTAATAATTGCGAGAGCTTTAACATGATTAATCGGAAAAATTAAGTATGCATTTGCGGATTTAAATAATTTCTCAGAAAAATAGGAAAATCAGAAAATTTGTATTCAGGTGATAACTATATTATTAAAATTATAGCGGATGTGCGTACGTCTGCAACAATTGAAATTCACACTGCCAGTTGCTAGGCAACAGGAGTATTGTTGCATGGTCAACTCTGACCACAACACTGGAATTTCGCACTCGCATTGCCAGGAAACAGGAGTATTATTGCATCGTCAATGCTGTCTACAACAATTGGATGTCGCACGTGCGTTGCCAGGCAACAAGAGTATTGTTCCATGGTCAACTCAACTCCGCAAATTTCCGACTGTTACAAATGGATTTCAATATTGTATTGCATTTAATTTAAACTTTAATTTACTTTCAGTTTTAATTTTTAGTTTACTTGAAGTAATTTGAATTTTTTTTTTAATAAATAAAATGTTGTTTTCCCTAGTTATGCGAGAGTTCCAGAGCGAAACGACATGCAGCCGTCTAATTAAATTTTAATAAAAAAAAATGAAACCACAACATTTAAGGCAAGTAGATCTTAAGTTCTTTTAGTTACTTTATGCTTATCATAATATAATGGCCATCGACATAAGAATATCTTATTCTGTAAAATGTGCAAAATTTCCAATCCTTGAGAGAGATGGTTATTGTGTTTATCTGTATTTATCATTATACGTTCAGCTTTTCTTGATGTATTTAATTCTTGCTTTCTTCTGATTAACGGCGCATTGGAAGGAGTGGTTTTTAATAATGGTGACTTTTGGCCCTGAGCTTCTAATTTATGAATCCAATTAGCATCAAATCAAGAGAGACAGTTTACAATGATTCTATCTTTCTACCATAGACTTTTCCTTTACAGGTAACTAATATTGAGTCATCGTTATTAGGGTATTTTGAAAGCAATATACAATACATAGTTTTTTTGTTTTAATCTTATCTGAACGAAAAGAAAAGTCAAATCACAGTTTTGCAGTAAACACAAAAGTAAGCGACCTCTTACAATTTGCAATCTATCAAACGTTTACGTTGTTAAAAGTAACACTACTATTGATTAGCGTGCAAAATTAATTTATACAAGCCATTGTTATTCAACAATTAAGTAAAACTTCCATCAGGACATCTTCGCTACCCCATTGGCATACAAATGGGCTTGCACGAGAGTTGTTGCCGCCCAAGCATTCACAGTTAACCGGAACGGAACAGGAAGTGGCCACAATTGGTCGACCGAATCATGTTGTTCTCTGCATAATCGATTAAGTACAGATAGATCTTAATTCTGCCTAATTACCACTATTTTCTTGGCTCGATTAATGATCATCCTAAAAGCAGAAAAGGCTTAAATCTGAGGTAAGAACTATCCCAACCTCCAGGCCATCGGGAGTCCAACGAGTATCACTCGTCTGGCTCGACTCTCGATTTGGGCTGTGGACGGCGTTACAAACACGCAAAGGAATCCTTTTTTTTAGCGTACGGGGTCGCTAAAAAGGATCACAAGCTATTAATTAAAGTTTCAGTTTCCTAGTGTAACTAAAATAATCAATAAATATTTACTATGTGGCATCCTAGAACAGATGTTGCATACTTGCTGGTTATCATCAAACAGGAATAGTTTTTTTCAGTTATCTTAATGGCAATTTCGATTTAAAATTGCGTTTTCATTTTTTTGATGAATCCCTTTTTTTTTTCTATGATGCTTTACAAAAGCTATTTGAAACAACATAATATTCTTTTGTAACAATGCTAAACAAATTGGAATAAAAACTGTAGCCAGTAGGATAATTTTAATGAATATCTAAAATTCTACATAGAATAAAAATATAATAAACTATTCTAATAACGTTTAATAATATTTAAATACTAATGTTATGTATGGAAGAGTGTGTTTTTATCTAATATTTTTGATATGGAAAGGAAGAAGATTGTTGAAGAATTTGGTTTATATACTTATAGACAAATTATTGAACATCAAAGGATTATTCACAAACTGGCAAGATGGGAAGAACATCACAATTTTTTAAAGGCATGCCTATCGGAAAATTGGATTCCGAAACCTCTAAAAATAAGAAAATTTGTTGATAGTTCATGTTTTTAATCAATTGCGGCCAAGCTTATTCTTAATCTGTTTGTGACATATTCTAATAACGCTTATTTTATTTTTTTACTTTAGCTTTAAAAGTATTAATTTATCAAAGTGCACTTAATATTCATAAATATAAATATAAATATAAAGTTTTATTTTAAAATTCGTTTTTATTAGTTCTTCTTCTGCTTTACAATTTTTTTTTTAAATTGTTTTTATATAGCATATTTTTAGAATTCTGTTTTATTTATTAAGAAAGACTTTTGACTTTCTGTTGATCAGTGATTTTCAACCGGGTGCTGCAAGACATATGCCACGAATATTACGAAAGTATAAAAATGGATAATTTAATGTGTGCAGAAATACGTAATAAAATCGGAGAAAAAACCTAAAAACACACGAAAAAATTAAAAAGTTGCCTTTAAACAGGATCGGACTAGTTTTACGTTGACAAAGGACTCTGTAAGAGTGTCCGAAACTAGTCCGGTCCGATTTAAAGACAAATTTTAATCGTTTTGTGTGTTTTTAAGAGATTTTCCTGAATTTATATGAAAGTATATTTTCTAAAACAAGAAACCCAGTTGTGTTTAGATTTATTATATCTATAATCTATTAATTGTATAATCATGCTTAATTTACTAAAATTAGGTAAGTAATAGTAATCGCAGTTATTTTTATTCTTCGCTTATGATGTACTAATATTGTGGTGGTGTTTTTGGTCACTGATAAATGAGAGATCAAACCAGAAGCGAGTGAGAGGTCTAATTGAATTTGTTTATTCAGAGAATCAGGGTTTAAATAACTTTACGTACAGGGGCTGTGATTGGTTGGCGTGCTTTTACAATTGATTGGGGGATTTCAAACACACGTGTTCTTTAAACTGACTTTTAAACTGGAAAATTTGAAAATAAACAAACAGAATGAACGTTAACAGTAGAATTTGAATGTACAATAGATTACTAAAAATATATAAGGATAAATAGAATAAATGGATAAATACGAATACATAAAAATCAATATAACTATAAAGATCATTACAATATTGTTAATTTTGTAAATAAAGAACTCCAGAAAATTTTTCTTTGGTTCATGTTGAGCCGCAAACTTTTAAACTTTGAGAACCACTGATCTAGACATTGATAGCGGTAGATATCGACTAATAACTGTTTTCTGTGAAGTGGTAATGCGTTTTGGCGGAAAACCAAAGTATTACGACGAGCTTCTTATTCTGGACGTTTCACTGAAGTTATGGAGAATTCGACGTATGTAATTTTTTCCATATTTTAAGTAGGTAGCTTTAAATACATTTTTTTTCTAAAACAAGAAGTCCCTGAAAGAACTTAAAACCTACTTGTTTAAAATGCTGTTCTTAAATTTTTTTTTGCTTATTTGTTGTGAAAACAACAAAACGAAGAACATATATTTACTTTTAAATTATATCTGTTAAATACTAACACTAGAAATTTTCCGCTTTTCTGAGGTTTATTTATTTAAATTGTCTAAACCAGATTAATTTGAATTATATCAAAGCTACGCGCTAATTAATGGATTAGCTAAAAGGATTAATTCCCATATTTTAAAACATGGATAGAAAAAAAGTCCGTCCAGCTTTTCAAAAGTTATAAAGTGTTCTTTATAACTGAATTCTTTCCATGTGCGGCAAACACTTTTTAAGGCTATTAACTATTAGAAGTAATTCGAAGGCTGTGAAGAAAGAAGTAGGGGATAAACGTTCTACAGTTTCGTTAGTGGTACATTTTAGAAAACATTATTGAAATCGTGGTTAAGTTGATAACCACCAAATTTCAATAACATTAGAACATTTAACCCTATTTCTTTCCAGACAAGTAGGAGAGACTCCGGCATTACGCTCGACTTCCCTTCACCTCAAGAAAGAATAAGAATGTAATTAATCTAGAATAGATATTCGAAGGAAGTAAATTTCTGATATGAATCCTTGACTCCTGTAAGGATTGATCTCAATATGTTCCAAATAAAAGATAATTTTGAATAATCAGGCTACATTTCACGATAAAGGAACTTATGAAAAATAATTTTCCTATAAAGTTTTTTTGGGATCATTAATTTTCCTATCACAATTACAATGATCCCAAAAAACTTTTCATCAAAATCTATATCATCAATGCTTTGCTCAATGTAAAATAAAATGCAACAGATTGACGTAATATTGCGAAGTATATGTTTATAAATGATAATAATTTGTTGTCTTTTGACTTAATTTCATCTATTTATTAAAAACAACGAATATTTAATGCAGGGTGAGCGTAAAAGAATGATGGGGTTTCAAAGACATGTAACGTTATTCGTGCTCGGTGACGAATTGTAATGCACGCGTCGACGCTCAAGTGTTCAAGTTTCTGTTTATGCCCACTTGGTGGCGTTGACTCCGAAAATAGCTATCCAGGGCAAATTATAAACTAGTTGTTCCATTCTGGAGAGTGATTACAACGACTATATTTTCCAACTCGACGGCATTCAACCCCATTTCCATCATGATGTGGAACGCTTCTTCAATCGTGTTCTTCCAGAGCACTGAATTGAACATGGTATAGATGCGGACAAACACCTCCTGCGATGACCACCACGAATCCCTGGTCTAACATCATATAACTTCTTCCTGTAGGGGTATGTAAAAGACAACGTGTACATACCCGCAATGTCCAGATCCATCAGTGATACCAAGGAACGGATCACCCGAGCTGTAGAGGACATCACACCGGACATGCTTCATTTTGTCTGGAAGGAATTAGACAACCGCTTGGACGTCTGACGAAAGGTGCTCACATTCAGGGGTTTGCAGCGACGCACACCAAACTTGGACAGTTCTACTTCCAATTGAGAGATGTCATGACTGTATACGTTAAGCAATACAGAAAATACATGTCTTTGAAATCCTACCATTCTTTTATGCCCACCCTGTATAAGATTCAATTCTAAAAAAAAAACTTTTTTTTTTTTTTTAATAAGAAATTAATAACTGAACTGCTAAAAGAAAGAAAAATCATTACTTAAAGTTAAAAATTATTAAAGTTAATAAAAACTTAGCAATAAAATTAATTATTACTTATTTATTAATAATTAAAGGAGTGGGCCCAGTGGCCAAGTGGTTAGGTCGCTTGGCTGCGGGTTGGAGGAAACGGGTTCGATTAACGGTCTCGGCGGAGGGTGGTAATTTTTCCACGCTCATTCTCCTCCAAACGGATCCTAGGGTCTACCCAGCCCTCTATAAAATTAAACCGGGTTTTATTAATAATAATGAAATTTTTACTAAACAGAATATTAAAGTGATTTAATAAATAAAAAAAAAAAGGAATGTGACATGATTAGGAAGATTGAAACAATCTAAAGCAGTTAATTCCTAATGTAGATTCGTTGCGCAGTTTAACCACTCTTGGTGACACGAAAGAAAAAGACAGTGCAGTAACGTACCAAGGGGGCCCCCCAGCCAGCCTAGGGGGCCCCCACCAGCCAGCTTATTTCATTTTTTTTTGGTTGTAAAAGCAAGATTTCCCCGGACCCCCAAAGGCGTTGGTACGCCACTGAGACAGTGTAATAACATTTTCATAAATTTTGTTATTTCTGTTAATTTTTTGTCACATAAATTTTTACCAATCTAGTGTCAGTTCCCGAATTTGTTTTTGGTTTTTAAAACTTTATGAATCTAAAGTGTGGAAATCACAGAATCTGTGCAGGTCATGCCGCTTCTTCTACAGATAACTTGCTCAATGACGTCACATATCCTTCCGTTTCCTAACTTTCAACTGTTCTAAGATTAACTGTTCTTTGATTAACAGTTTTAAAATTTAAATTTATTTACGTAATTAAAATAGATTAATATTCGCTGACTCATGAAAAACAAGACAAAACAAAACAGCTATAAATCTAAGCTTTATTATAAGTTTTGAGTTGGAACTTCTTTGTTTGTGGCTTTACACAAAGCAGTAAATTCCTGCAAGTTCTTCGCGAAATGAAAACTAGCAGCAACAAAATTCTGTTTTGTAACCAAAATGAATTCATCACGATTCGCAAGTCATGGCATTCAATCCTTCCATATTTTTTTTTTCTTATTTGTTGATAAACTTACATCAAATTAATTGACTTGAGTTTCACGAAGGAGTAGCGATGGTGAAATCTTGTATTCTTCTGGAACTGTATAAAAAAAGTTGTCAGAAATTTCAATGATCGTTATCGATACAGCCCCAATTCTTTGATACGAAAAGAAAAGCGTCGTTGCTTCAACGAGGACGTGTGTTCACTTAGGGTTATTTTTAGTTATTCCCTATTGGACTACTGGAGAAGTTTTGTATGAGCAGTCACATGACAATGATGTATGTTTGCCTTGAGTACAGTAACAATTATATTCAGAGCACAATTAACTGTCAGTGAATCAATGGTTGAGATCTCCTGCAGGTTGCATTTTTATGGCCACTTTGTTAACGACTTCCTGTGTTTGGTGGAGTTTTTTATCTCATTTTTTTTAAACAATTCACGAAGTAGCAAAGGACAAGTTAAAGATATCCGATCAAAATATCTCAGTAATTAAAATGAAATAACAATAAAAATTAATCCTTCCTTCCTGTGTAAATTATTTTATTATCGGTAGTAATGGTAAGCTTTTGATAATTCATTGGAAGAAACAAGGTAGCGATAGCGATTAATAAACCAATCACAGCGTTTCGCATCGGCTTCTGATACGTATAAGATAATACAATAATGCTATTTCAAAGTTAAACCATAACACTTCAAAATTTCATTTCATTTTGTTCACATTAGGTTGAATTATTGCTTTAATATTCTTATTATTATAAATGTGATTGTCGCGAATGCAAAAAGCGGAACTGTTATGTTGCGATTATTGTGATTGTTGCTGAGCTGTATTATAAATGTGATTGTTATGAATGAAAAAGGCGCAATATTTGCGATTATTGTGATTATTGTAATTGTTGCTGAGCTGATAGCTGTCCACAGACAAAGCGGGGATAT
>JAFIDM010006943.1:73087571-73136895 GCA_023159025.1 Thereuonema tuberculata
GTGCTGTTTCTTATTCTTGCTTTTTCATTTTCAATTTGTAATACGTGAAGAACCTTTTACAGTTATCATTACTGTCTGAGTCATATTACTATAATTTTCTATTTCTGGAATCTTCTGTAACTCTGTGACTTTCAATCACAATCTAGGAGACAGAGGTTTCATGATTTGAGGCTGTTCGATGAGACCTTTGGTTACCGAACGAAAACCCCTAATACTGCATCGTATATTGACATAATTCGATTCTATTTACATTCTGGCAATTCAAGTGAATCCTATATTTTCCAAAATAGCATATTCCATCCAATAAAGGAACATGTTTTAGAATTGGGAGCTTTCCTGAATTAGTTATTCCGTCCAACGGTCGTGATTTGAATCAAATGGAACACCTTTGGGAGCTGCAATGTGTAGGCCGAGACCCAAATGCTTTTTTTTTTTCCAGTGGACGACTGCATTGAACGAAGAATGGTAGTAAATATCTGACTACTTACTACCTAAATTTCTCTGAAAGCTGAAAAAAAAGGGACTACAGAGATGACAGTTTTTTTTTTCTTTTATGGCTATGTGATCATCAACGGCAATCTGTAACAGCTGTTTCGTCCTTGTTAGGACTCATTAACCCGATTTACGTGTTGATCAACTAAGAAACCGAGATCCATGGTCTATTCCCGTTGATGATAACCCAAGGCATGAAAGGTAAACTTCGCATTCTCAGTTACATTCCCTGGGCTTTTTTTTATTTCATTCTACGCATGTTAAACGTTTCTATTATCTAAGTTTTCATTACAGATAACTGCAATGAATACAAAATACGTTCAAAAGAAGACCATTTGGGTCATACAGTCCATTTTGCGTCCAAATTAATAGTGTTCACTAAAAAATTTCAAAACTGTGTTATTTCTGTGTTTCCGAGATTTTAATACCCATAAACATCAAAAACTAACAAATTTTTATTTGTAGAACATGGTGATTTTTCTAAAAAAAAATAAAATAACAGAAGCCCCTTTATTTAAAATACAGGACTGATATATGTTAACTATTTTCTTATAAATGAAGTTTCATGAAACTGTTCCAATGGGAAACCAAATTGTTCCTTGAGATCAGACTAATTTAACAGGCATTCCAGTAATATTATATAATAAGTTAATTAAAATTTCAAAATTTCTATTTTAAAAACTGTTCAACGCTATTTGCAACAGAACATAAGCAAAACGCATTATGAATTTGAACATAGTAATCAGTTTAAATAAAGATAAACAAAAGAAAAAGCAAATAATTTTCTCACTGTTATTTTTGGTAGAAATCGCTGTATAAAAAAATTAAGAGAAAAAAATATTCAAGGATAAAATAACTTAAAAATAAAAGCGACGAATCTGAAGCTGTTTGGTTTGTGTTTTTGTTTGTCCACTTTTTATTCAATATCTATTTTTAGTCTTTTAGTTGGGCGTGGCTTTGGTAAATAGCAGGAAATTTACTAAGAACTGTTTCTATTTTAAGACGCTTTAATATTAAGACAACTTCAAGGAAAAAGAGACTTGGCCATAATAAATGGTTGAAACATGGAAACAACTAATCTCATAACAAGAAAAAGGGGGAAAAAAATAATGGCCTTCCCTGTAATCTTTTAATACTGATTTTTTTTTTCCTTTAAATTAATCTTCTAATTAAGTTTTAGTGTGAAATCTATTTAATTTCAGTTTATATCAGAGTTTACATCATGTTTTTCTAAATCATTATCCAAATGAGATGGTTTGATTGCCATGGATAAAAATCTAAGAAATTTTACTCAATCTAATAGTTATAAACAAGATAATTAATGCTTTTAGATAGTGTCAAAAGCAAAGCGACCCGATAAAATGCTCAATTTTTCTCTATCTCGTGTCTCTGACTTTAAGCGAGACCGTCTTCTCGCTTTGCATCAGCATCTCGTTTTTCCGCACGTCGCGTCGAGACAATTTTTCAATTTCAATCACAACAATCGCAACAATGGCGTCTTTTGCATTCGCAACAATCACATTTATAATAATAAGGAAATTCAAACAATACCAGGTTTCTTGGATTGTAGCAACCCACTCCTTTGGGGTCAGGGAGTGGTCCTACAGATATGATTTTTTTGACGTGGTCGCCTACTTTTTGATGCTAAACACAGTGGTGAAGATTTCATTTTAATATCTCTAACCATTTGGCCACTACAGAGTGAGACATCCAGCACAAAAACAACACCAATAGCGGTTCCTTTCTTTTATAGGCAAGCTGTACAAAAGGGGCCGCTAACAAGGATTTGTATGTCATTGTAAATGAAATGTCTTTGATTTGTAAAAAGATAATGGGTCATAATTCTCCGTTTGTGGCTTGTGCTGTTAGTAATCTAATTTCGTAGGAGAGCGAGATTTATCAGCTCACTCAGTCTGTATGTCAGTCTACGTGTCGTAATAACTAATGAACCACTAAATTGATCTTCTTTAAACTTGGCTTGTAAGGACTAGAGACGATCTGATTTTGATATTTAATTCTTTGATATTTAATTAATTTTTTCTTTATGGATATTTATCAAAATACTCACAAAAAAAAAGATGAAGCTAAAAAGTGACACAAGATCGTATAGAATAGTATTAGAATCAAAACAATACTATCTAATAATGGATTTTAATCCGTTAAATAACCACTATTTAGTAAACCAATGATGTTTTGAAATGATTAAAATTAGTCGTATTTAGGCAATTGAAGTAATAACTTTTAATTACTTTTTCCTGAAAAGTGAGATTTTTTTTTCCCTGTTTTTCGTGTTCAACAGATATTATAATTTGAATGAAGATTTTTCGTTTGTACCGTTTTCACGAGCTTTAAAAAAAATACAAAAGACAGAAATGAATTTTTCAGAAAGTTGGTCTATAGTTCTCTCAGGAACTTCTTGTTATGTCATTAAAAAAAAAAATTTCATTCTGATTTATAAAAGATAACGGGCTGTAATTTTTAATGAAATTGCATGTAGATCGTACGTATCAATGAATATGCAAATTTGAACCAGCAAGTATTACTATTCTTCAACTACTTATTAAGGTTATTACAGAATGTTCTCGAAGATTTAGTAGAAGAATAATGGAAAAACAGTGTCAGTCTCTTTAAAGTCAAAATCAGGAATGGGATCACGAATATTCTAATTTTGTAGTCACATCTTCTCCAGGATACGTTAATAAAAGTTGACAAGAAAATGCTTTTAGACATGTCTAAAATTAAATATACGGTCTACTTGGTAGGTACCAATCTGCTTTGAGGCAGACAACTCCCAAGTGGACTATGTATTTCATTTTTGGAAGATAAGGACAGCTAATTTTTAAAATAAACACGTTTTTCAAATGAGGATGAGAACATAGGAAGTTAAAGCTCCCATACATTAGTATGGGATGAATTTTTGAGATACATCCTAGGACTTTAAACAACGAAAGCTAGGATTCCTGGATTCTCTAATGCTGTTTACTATTTTAGTTACCAGCAACAATATTTTTAAATTGACTGCGAAAAATCCGAATTTTCGAAAGAAGATTAAAGCGATACCTTCATTTTGAGAATGTTTTGTTTTAGTGTTATTTTTTCATTAACGCCCTAAGTACAGTGGCTAGAATAAATTTATCCTATCCACTGTATCCAAAGCCGAAACTGGGAGTCGTAATTCCATAAATCACTTTTCGATGGACCACTCAAGGCCTGCAAATTTGGAGATAAAGCCCACTTCCCGTCTAAGGCACTTCTGGTTTTAGGTGACCACTGACTGGGTCAGGAAAATGGTAGAAATTGGACAAAATTGTCAATGTATTTATACTTCTGAGAATTTTCCTTCCTTTCATCGACTTTGGCCAACTTTGGCTAGCCCTACCAGACAACGTCAGGGTGAGGCTAGGAAATTCCAGAAGGGGGACGAGATTCACATCCCGCCCAGAAATAACCCTGATATAGAATGTCCCAGGGGAGAAACGGACGAAACACAGAAGAAGAAAGAAACAGCCATGCCAACACCGGGATTCGAACCCGGGTTCCGACACATCGGCCACACGGCGACCGCCGTCTAGACCGCTCGGCCATGCCGGAACGGCTCTAAGAGTTTTATTATTTTATTATTTTTTTTTTAAATAATACTTTGGAGCAGAGCAAAAGAAGAATAACCTGATGATATTTAATTTCCAGTATTTTATTTCAAGGTAACAATTTAGTAGATATTTGTGCCTAGCCCCATTAATAATATCACCTATAATTGTTCGAAAGGATGTAAGTAAAATACACACTCTTTACTGCCAATGAAGAACGAAATCTATCTTCCAATATACTTGTTGTATTTATAAACATATAGATTTAATTAATACTTGCACTAATGAAAGCTGTGTATTTACAGAGAAGCTTTCTATTATCTCTTAATTTTAATAACACTTACAGTTGATCAATAACCTTTTAGTTGATTATTTTGTCATTCTTTGTATCTTTCAATGAATGTGCAACTGTTCATTAAATTAAACTGTTCACCAAGGTCTCTCAGTATTAATTTCTTGTATCACACAAATTGTCATTCACTTATTATGCAGATTCACGACGTTGCGTTAATTTTGACTCTTTGACTGAATATCGTGCAATCATTACTTGTATCCTTACATTAAATCCCTGTGATTTAATTCTCACGCTAAAATCTGTTTATGAACGCTGTTGTGACTCTTTTTAACAAATGTTTCATCCTGTCTTGTTTAATCAAATAAAAATAATTCACTTACTTGAATATCTTTTGCGCAGTTCAAATAATTCGTCTTTATTCATAAACATCAAATAATCATTACTAGCATTTAATAACTAATAACGAACTACAAACTCAACGGCAATATTTCGTCCTTTTCAATCGTAGGACTTTAACGAGCCGTTTATACAAAAATTTGAATTTTAATATTTTAAAATTTAAAGTTTTAAAAGAATTAATTTCTAACAATTGTTATTTAGCTTTAATAATTTGAACGTGTTTAAGTGTCACGTTCTATTATTGTAAGTTTTTTGAATTCTTGAGTTGTGATATTATTGTTTTAGTTTAGAAGAAAGAGAGGAATCTCTTATCTTCAAATTTTTGTAAAAAATGGCTCGTTAAAGTCCTACGATTGAAAAGGACGAAATATTGCCGTTGAGTTTGTAGTTCGTTATTATTTATTAAATGTTATTTGCAAAGCTTTTGAGAAATTAAGTAATCATTACTAGATTCCTTTGCGAAGATTAGTTCACTTTTCATGTCGTATTGACAACTCAATATGGCGGCATCCATTGGTTCTTACCATTAAAACTTATTTAGGACCAACTCGAGGTAGCTTCCTAGAAAAACTGTAAAATCAGGATTAATATCTCAATAGCACATATCAGAACTATTTCACATTATCCCACATACAATTTACACTTAGTTATCCTGAATCTCTTTAGTCCAAAACTGTAGAATTGATCAGCCTCTAATCATTTGAAGAAAGGCTGCGTGCATAATTCTCTTCGCCATTTTAGACATATCTTCATTCCTTCGCTTTCTTCCCTTAACTTCTGCATTCGTATCACATGCAAACATAAGTCTCTATTGTTATAATCTTGGCTATCGCTTCTCTTATTGAACAGCGAATCTTTTCGGCTAAATAGTCTTTTAAATCATTGATATTTCACAATATAAATTGCACCGATTTGGAATTATTATTAAAGGTGAGTAATATGTTCATTTGAATAATTCTGAACCACAATACTGAATAGCCTATCATGAGAACGAATATTACATCCCCAACCAATGTGGCTATTTCCTATTCAAGGTGTCTATTGGTTACTTCCTTAGAGGCGCTCAAATTGTGCAAAAAGGGTTGTAGGCTGATTGAACTCAATATGATCATCGCTTGAAATTGTACTTTGATTCTTACATTTTAGTAGCTTGAATAAATGAGTTTTGCGCGCCAAACAATATTAGTGTCGCTTTTAACAACGCAAGCGTTTGATAGATTGAAAATTGTACTGGAACGTTTTGTTTTGATTTTACTACAAATCTGTAAATTGACTTTTTCTTTCATCTTAACTTAGTCGTATAAATTTTGATGGGATAGTACCAGTGGTGTGCTGGACCCGGTTCGGTCCTGCTCACAAGAGCTGGCTGTTAAAAGTTTTGAAAATTGGCGATCTGGTTGTTGAAGCTTTACCAGATGCAGACTAGTGAATCATCAACCAGGCAATGCATACAGGTTTGCGAGGTATTAGCGAAATGTTTTTATTTATTGCTTCAATTACTGAAACCTACTATATGTGACACTTAAAACAGTTTGACCACGATATATCACTAAGCACATAAGTGAAATGCTAGTATACTCCAATAGATCTGTTACACACGAAGTCATTATAGCTCTTATGAAAGCACAACGTCGCATCGCGTGATTGGCCAGTGTTCACCAATCAGGACATAGCTACTTTGTCAGTAGTCGTTGGTGTGACAAGTGTTTGGAGGTTTCATTATTGTGGTTATAGTTAAAAATAACAATTATTAGGTCGTTTTTTCCACGAGTATATTACATCGACACAATCGAACTTAACTCAGTGAAACAGACAGATATATGTTAATCAGAAAAATATTTGAACTTTGTATTAAATTATAATAAGGAAATAGTTTGTAACTTTTTTTAATATTGCAATTATTAGTAATAATTAGAACTTCGAAACTGTTTATGAATATGCAAAGGCTGCTTCATATAGCAATTTTTTTTTGCTGGCACCTTCGAAGCAATTTTTTTTTTTTGGAGAGCCGCTTATCGAAAGCGTAACAGCACACCCAGAACAGGTACTCGATATAAAATGTGGCTAAAGACTGCATCATTAATGGAAAGATCTATTTTAAAGTCCTATTTCCAAGAAAACAAAAGCTATCATTTTAGACCAAGAATTGATCAAAGCTTATATTATTTATTCTGTCTTTTATCTGCTCAGGTATTTAAAATGGGGAATTACCTTTATCTTGACTCCTTCAGATTAACATGCAATAATTACACATATATTAAAATAAATTTATGAAACTGAATATGCATTAACTTACAAAAACTCCAAATTATATCTTAAACATAATACTTTAAATTATGTAAATTATCCACTTTCGTAAATTATCCACTTTTCATCAGAAGATAAAACATCAATAAGCAAAACAAAAACAATTACTGAAAGAAGCAGCAGCCTACTTTCCTTTAAAACATTCCTTTTCCTGTAAAAATAGTAGAAAAATACAGAAACTCGTATTTAGACAAAAAGTCGTCATTTATTTTAATTTTATCTGCTTTTAATAATACATCTGCTGATTATAAACAACAGAGATTTTTGTTAAGAAAATTAATGAAATCCACGTTGTTTTCTTATCTAAATCCAATTAATTTTAAAACAAATTTTGAGCTCGCGCAGATATTAAGAGGATTAATACGGAGATCAATCTATTTTGTTTAAGATATCGTTAGAAATACGTTGTTTTGGTTCTAATGGGTTCCTGTGGGAATTTAATCACCTTCCCGCGCTAATTTCTCGACAAGAATCATACTGAAAATTTTTCAAAAATATACAAGTTAAATCGTGTCTTGTCCTAAAATATACATGTTAGATTTCAAGAAGATTTGCCCAGAGGTTATTAGGTGAAGCCACACATACAGACTGCCTGATTTGATTAGCCTGCCTTTCCTAGGAAAATAGGCTAAAATTATTTTTTTTTTCTTGTTGCGTATTTTTCTTTTTTGTTAATTATATTTGCGTATTTTTCTTTTTTTGTAAATTATATTTATCTCTTATAACGTTTCTTCCATTACAAAATAAAAATGCCATTTCTTGCTATGAAATAATTATTTAAAGTAAAATATTCGTTATATAATTTGAACTCTTTGAGAGTATTTGTAGCAAATGCTTGGGTGTCTTGACATGTTTACTATGATTTTGATAATTACCTCAATTATGTCGTTAAATGACTCGAAAATTTATCACGTATTTTGCAAACGCGCTGACAAAGCTCGGAGCGACGTTAAATCGTTGAGGCCCTCAAATCTCTGGACGCAGAGGACAGAAGTCCTAGTGATAAATTTTGACGGCTTATAAAAGCAGGAATTAAATTACATTCACGCTTGAATTTTGCTCGCAGATAAAAAGAATTAATGAAAATTATTGCTAATCGTTACAGCCGTGTCTGAGAAATAAATTTCAGTGATTTCTATTTAAATTGAGGGAACCAGTACAAAATTAAACAATTATTGGCAAAGGAAATGGTTCCTCATTCAAATAAATAAAATAGAAGATCAAAGTTTAATGTCCCTTTTAGGCAATGAAGGCATCTGCGGACAGAATGAAACAAGAAAAATGAAAGAAAAGAAAGATAGAAGAATTGAAAAAAAAGTCACAGAAATAAGAAAGAAAATATTGTCTTCTCTTCGATTTCTGAATTTTAACAATGAATTATCGCGTTTAATAATTGCTTAATGAAGACAGAACAGCAATCCGCGGGATCCACTGCTGTTGAATTGTAGATTCAGTATTGTAAAAACTAATAATAGGCCTAATTTACAGACTAAATATGTGACTTTATTTATAATTACAGGACAATTACTGGAGGCTGTATTTAAAGTCAATTGGCTAAGATTTATATTACAGTACCATACGGTTCTGAGTTGTAGATTTATAAGAATTGTTATATAAAAAATGGTTTCACGTTAAATTTTTATCCGTATTAACTTCTTTATTGAGTGACCGTTTACCGACATGTAAAGTCTCTTTAAGTGTAAGCCCGGAAGCTGAGTAGGTATGGACGTTTGGCTGCGGGTTGAAAGTGGCAAATTCAATTCCCAAAACGGATTCTAGGGTCTGCCCAGCTTTCTGTTGTTTGGGTACCGGGTTTCTTTCCTGAGGGTTAAAGCCGGGCGAGCGTCGGACTGACCACCCGATCTCAACTTAGTCCCGTTCGTCACGAAACGCCGGGAGCCTTACCTCCCACGACCTCAAGGGCCACACAGGCCTGTTGTGAACACTTTAACTTAAAATCTGTTTAAGGCCATTCTGATTGGCTGATATGATCTAAACATCTTATACGACTTTCTTAAACATATAGGAAATGAAAAAAAAAAAAAAAAAAATAACAGTATATAATTTCTGATTACCTTTTTTGCTTCTGCAATATAGGTAGCATAAAAATCAATGAAAATCATCATAAAAATCATAGGGAAATATAAAGCAGTGCAGTTGGGTATCGCTAAAACTTTGGCCTCTCTTCTCTGCGTTCGAGGGTCGGTTTTCATGTCGGTTTCCGCATTGAACGTTCCGCGCTGCGTAGATTTTCTCGGGATTCTCTCGTTTCCCCTGCATTACTTTCACCATTCTTTCTTCATCATTTCCTCTTCTGTCATTCTTTCAATGAGGATAGATTTAAGATCGCGGTGCTCGGTTTCTTTCCCACCCACATTCACCAAAGATAACATAATATAGAGAATCACAAATAAAAACATGAAATTATAGAAAGGTATTTGAGTGGTAGCATAGAGATCTTTTACTCATTTTCTTCCTTATCTGGAATTCGCGTAACTTATCACGTCCTATATCGCGAATTCACGTTAAGTAGATTATAATCCTCCATTCAAATTATCTTTAAGTTAAGTTAAAGTATCCCATTACAAGCCTATGTGTCCCTTGGGGTCACGGGAGACAAAGCTCCCAGTGTTTCGTGACCAATGGGACTAAGTTGAGGTCTGGCGATCAGTCCGACGCTCGCTCACCCTTAACTCCGGGCAAGAAACCTGGTCCCATTTTACGGATAACTGTATGAACCGAGGATCCCTCTGGAGAAGAAAAACCAGAATCCCTGACCTCCGCAATGCAGTTTCTTACCACTGGGCCACCAGGTCCACATTTAAATTATCATATTTGCTTTTAAAGATCCAATCACAAGCGAGTTAATGATTTACAACTTTAGAGTACAGTTATACCTGTTTTAATAAACAATTTCAGTCAAATAACTATATACACTTTCATTCTCTCTTCTAATTCTGTCAATCGATAGATTATTTGTTAGTTGTAATCCCGTGGTTTGAATGTCAACATCCTGTAGTTTTTTTTTTTTTTTTCTGAATGTGTTGATGTATGAGTAAAATGTCGCTAAATTTTGAGAATTTCCAAAAATTATTGCAAAAATCAAACCTTTGTATGAGCTCAATCTTTGTGACGTTGTGTTAGAAGATAGTAAATTGCAAGACAAGCATTTTCTTATCCATATATTAAGAAAAGATCCCACAGGATGAGCTAATTGGGGTCTACATTTGAATTCCACTTAATAACCATAACAGAGAAATTTTCTTCAATCTTTGCCATTGTCGTTTCAAGTCAAAATTATTAAGTCCATCTTTTGATCTCGATACATGGAAATTCTATTTTTACTGAAATGCTGAAAATTTATATAAGGTTTAGGATTTCTAAACTCCTTTTAAATGATTTTGATTGAAACTGTGTCAAATTACATCATTACTACATCACTATTATAAAATTATGAAAACACTTCATGTATTTATTACAAAACTCTTCAAGGAAGGAATTACATCTTGAAGTGACATATTACAGCAGTTTATAAAGGAACTCTGCGTCACTATTAGTATCCATGGTTGTCACATTGCCGAAGACTTATCGATTCGGTGTTGTTTTCTTCAAAGATTTAGCACCAATAGACAGGGCCGTTTCTACCATTAGGCAAGACTAGGCGGCCG
This sequence comes from Thereuonema tuberculata, assembly GCA_023159025.1. Lineage (NCBI taxonomy): Eukaryota > Metazoa > Arthropoda > Chilopoda > Scutigeromorpha > Scutigeridae > Thereuonema > Thereuonema tuberculata. The sequence continues at coordinate 73,098,320 of JAFIDM010006943.1, forward strand.
CCTAGGGCGGCAAGATTTTAGGGCGGCCTAAGGACGGATTCCGTTTTTTTTTGGTTGTTAAAATAGGATTGTGGTTTTTTTGGGGGGTTGTTAAAGTAGGATTGTCGTTTTGTTTTTTTTTTGTTGGGGGTGGCTTTTGAAAAGGAGGGGCGGCGTTTTTCAGTTCTCGCCTAGGGTGGCAGAACACCTAGAAACGGCTCTGCCAATAGTGGATGGTCTTCTTTCTTATTGGACAAATTCCGAAACAAGTTCAGAAGTGAAATTCTTTTCAATTTGCCTTCACTAAATCCAATGATAACTCAAAACGATTTGTGTTGTAGAGTCGCCATCTTGCAACGATATCTCTCCTGGTGACACAAACTGGAAACAAATTTCAATTGCTTTTTACAAACTTAGTATTTTGTTTCCACTTGCTGTATTTTATATTGAATTTACTCGTGAAAAACAAACAAACAAATAACAAATAAAAACAACAATTGAAGGTATTTCTATCATTTTCAAATTCCTGTTAATAATGATGGTGATGATAAACTAATAATGATAAACTTTTCATTCGGATATTGGAAATCCAAGATGCCAAAATCATATTTTTAGCTTAATGCATAATTTAATGTTTTATGCAAGAAAAGAAAAGAAAACTAAAACAAGAAAAATTCTGAAAATTATTAAAGCTTACACTCCGTAAAATATTATTTCTTAAACTTTTTTATTTCTTATCTTTTTGTTGGTTGTTTTTGTTTTTGTTTTGTTTTTTAATTTTTTTGAAAACAAAAAATCTATTTATTTTGAAATTTTAATATCTGCTGACTGCAAACAATAGAAAGTCTGTAAAATAATTAATTAAATCAGTAATATTTACTAAAATTGGTCTAACGTTGAATAATTTACCATATTAAAGCGCTAGCAAATTACGAAATAAACAGTTTTAATATTCATTGTTAGATTCTATTAATGAAACACACACACAAATACTCATGTACCTACTCACAGACGGACTGATTTGCTGAATCACATTCGTGGTTTTTTTAAGTTTATAAATAAAACACAAAAAAATAAATACCTCTAATTTCTCTGCAACACGGTCTAAATGACATCCAATTTACAGAAGATAATAATTTGTTTAAAATTGAAAAAGTATTCAAATGACGATCGCCAACACTTGTCACGTAAAACAAATCAATGAAATTTGATGAGATTGAAGTAATTAAGTAGTTAAGATTCTAAATGATGGTCATCATATTTCGCCTTGAGAAATGGAAACATAAATCTATTTTAATCAAAGCAGAGGATGAAATACTTTAGGGTGAATTTATTATATTAAATATTAGCACAATTGGAAAGTCAGATGAAATATGTAAGAGTTGACGGTTAAAAAGTTATTTGTCTATTTCTGTCTTGAAGTTATTTTTTGTAGAATTTCATTCTTCGAATGTTTTAGGAGTGAAGATGGGTTTGATTTTGTTCCTTTTTTTTTTTAGAAGTATGAGATGTATGTGTGTGTTCTCCCCTCCTAATAATTCTTGAACCATTGGATGAATGTTTTTGAAACATAGTGTACAGATTTAGTAATAAGCAACGATAATTTTTTTATATTTTAAATGTGAATCCTTATCATGTAAAAACATGCAAAAATGTAAAAAACATGTAAAAAATATGTGAATCCTTATCGAGAAATTAGTGTGAAAAGGTCACACACAAATTCGCAAAGAAAAGCATTAGGACAGGAATAATAAATTTCAATCGATGTCTTAAAGCACATTAATCTGCTTAATAAGCCTCTTTAACGTCTTCGCTAGCTGTAACTGATTAAATTTTATTGGATTCAGACGATTTTAAGTAAGCACTTGTGGATTTAGTTTGATTTTTTTTTTCTTTCAGAAAATGAAAAAATTCTATGCTATTAGTGTTTAGCAGCTGTTGTAATTAAAGAATGTAGACTTCGAGTTCTTTCAACTTCTTCTTGCTTGCTTGCTTGTTTATTAATACTTTATTAAGCAGGAATTTTCAGAATTGTTGTATGTTCCTCATTGTTGTAGGATCAGCCTGTGGTTCCGTGTTCGAATCCCTGCTAATGTAGTTGGTATTTCATTCGTCTTTCCTTTCTCCGTCCGAAGTTTATGGACTTTCTAAGCAATTTCAATCTTTTCTCTCATCTTCTGTCCATTTTTCCGTAAACATCGATATAAATAACTGGTAAAACTCATGCATCTGCGTAAACAATATTTAATTCATTAAAACTGTCCTTATAAATTCTAGTCATTTTGTTGTGTAACTTCATAGCTTGAGGATGGTCCCTCTCGGGATGGAAACCGACCCTATCATTTTGTTTAATCTCTGTTTTAATGAATTAAATATTATTTAAGCAGATGCATGAGCTTCACCAGTTATTTATGAAATGAGCAGTGCATGTAAAATTCAAGTTGTAACATCGATATTTGTAAGGAATAGAGCCAGACTGGCCGTAAACGTCCCCGGACTTAATTCGGTAAGCAAGATGGGCCTATTTTAAAGCTAGATTTAAGCTTAATGTCTGTTGCTCCATATTCCCCTGGAGGACAAATTGACTGTTCCGAAGTCTGCTGGTGCATCATCGTCTCTGTCACTCTTAGGGCATTAAGATTCGTACACTGCATTAAGACAACCACATCCAGAATTTCGAGAAACAGCAACTGAAGAACTGCCGTAGAAACAAAAAATAGAAGTAAGATATTCTTCAGAATCTTATGTATTTAATTTTAGGTATTATGAATTTATTATTTTATTTATAACCATATAATCATTCTTTTTCTAGTATTAGTCTTGAAATGGAGGACTATTGGTATACTATAAAAATAAATGCACAAAATTTCCAATAACATAATTTTGAAAAATCATTTTAATACAAAACAACCATTATACGATTTCAAGAAGCATAAATTCATTGAAAAGAATACAAAGCAACCACCATTTTCTTCTGTAACGAAATACATTGATTTTTAAACCTATTTTTAAATGTAGAGTACAACTATGTTGTTCAGTTTTACTGATACACTAGTTCTTAGTTCATACTGAACTGAGACATTAAAATAACTTAAAAAGATCCAGCTTTTATAAGAGAAATTACATGAAATATATAATATAAAGGATGTTCCATAAATTTTGCAAGTTATTTGGAAGTTATAAATACTTGCGCTACACGCATTTCGGACTTTACCAGAAACATTAAGATAATAAAGGTTTGGAATATGTTAAAGGAGCATTTTAAGATATTAATAAATAGTAATGGATGAGACCAAGGGTTTACTAAGTGACATCCTAAAACAGCTGTTTCACGCTCTTTGGCGATCATCAGCTACGAGCAGTCACCAATAAACAGCGAGGTCTCGGTACTGAGGCAAATGTGAATAATAACTTAAAAATAATCGCAGTGGCGTCTTGCTTTTGAGGCGCCCCTGCGATCCAATATTCGTATGTAGTTGAATCAAATATAAGAACAAATATAAGATCCCATTATATCTTTCCAATCTTCAGTGGCGAAAACTTAAATTGAAAGATTGGAACTAAAGAAAAATAAGCATTGATTCAATAACCCAATGTACAGCTTATTTTTGCTTTTATTAAAAAAAACATTTGAAATGTATTCAAATTAAATTAAAATACAATTTAAAAATAATTATTGTCTTATATGATGTGGAAATTATTAACTAATTTCAATGCTATAGCCAAATTTATAAGTATGAATCGGCGGTGAGAAATTAATATTCTTTAATTTATCTGAATTTGTAAAATATTATATACAACAATCCTTTTAAATAGAGAGAAAGAGCAGATCTGTTTTGTTGTAAGAACTGACGATCGCTATGGCAACATACAATTTTAAATAATTTACGAATTCACAAGTATAAGCAATATTATTTCACTAGATATTATATTATGATTGCTCTTCAACATATCCTTTTTCTAAAACTTATGAAATTGATGAACAAAACTTATGAAACACCCTGTACATTTGACTAGTTATTATGAATATTACTATTATTACAAAAATAAATCAACAATTTATATTTCCGTAACAAAATTGCTTATTGCTGAACAATACATTGATTTTGTTAAATATTTTTACTAAATTACATTATTAAATAAAATATCAAAGAATGAATTCTAAAAAGATAGTTCTTATTGGTTTTAATAATTTTTCTTTTAAATTTTATTTCCTAGATAACAGCAAGTTTTACATGAAAAAAAGATTTATTTTAAACTTTCTAATTTTGCTAACCAAATTCCAAAAAAAAAAATGATCAAAAATAGTTATTTTAAAATTTTAAGGCAAACCAATGAAATGCTAGCTTTATAGTTAACTTCGACTTTCCTCCGTAACCAGTGGCGCCATCTCTGATATCTTTACCAACTAAATACAAGCCGAGGTCAAACCAGTTTTTTGTTGCGAAATTACGAATCTCTGAAACATTTTTCTGAATCAGAATTTTATATCAGCAATTCATTTCGTATCCTTTTGTATATATGCATCGGATTATTATACAAATAGCTTCTCCAATATCCCGACTCCCGCCCACAACATGAAGTTCACATTCTTTACCTTCCATTCATTTAGCAATTTCCTTTTTAAAATAACTAATACGCCTTTTGTTCTTTGTATTGTTATCGTTCTAGGAGAAGTTTTACATTTATTTATTTATTTGCTTGTTTGTTTACAATACGTCACAATTGATTGCAGTGAAGTTCCTAATGTTTTAATTGATAAGCGAAGCATTTGATAAAAATAATTTCAAATTTCGGGTAATAGATGGCGTTAACATCTGTAGTTTTCGAAAACCCAATACCATATTTTCATTTTTCCGTTCTCACGGCCGGGGAGGAAAATGCTCCCATTTGGTTAAGATACTGTGCTTGTAGCACAGTTTGGTAAATTTAATTAAAAAAAAATCTTTATAATTACCTGTTAGTGTTATGAATTGTAATTTATCATAAAACGTATTTTGTATCTAACATCAAATATAACTTCCAAACTTCTCCGCTAGATGGCACTTGTTTCACCTTCGACTCCAGCCTTTTTTTCAATTTCATAAACACAGTTATTTCCGTTGACCTTAGGCCAGAATGAAAATATCTTTCTAATCAAAAGAATTTTCGAAATAAAGACAATGCTCTTTTGGATATCTCTTATCTAAATAGGCTTTCATTTATTTTATATAAGAAATATAATGTTTAGCAATTATTAGATACAAAGTTCAGCTATTTTATATCAGCGAACAGACTACTTCAAAATTTCAGATTCAAATCATGTTCCTACTATTATTTCAGATCACTATTCTTTAAGTAACCGTAAACCCTTAAAGTTAGATAATACATCTGTTACTTGGTGCAATAAAAACCTTGCTGTTATATCTTAACTTACAGGTGAGGAGGTCACGAAAAAACTGTTTTAACTATGTTTCAATGGCTGAAAGAAAGAATGCATCAAACAAAATTCCTTATTAAGTTCAGTGATTATTAGATAGGGATTTTCATACTTTATTTACTATGACGTTTACAAATTTAAGAAGGGGTTGAGGTTGCAAGTTCATTTAGTCTTATACATAATTGCGTTCAATTACGATTCTAACTGCCATCACTAAAAGGTCAAAGTTTAATTAGATTAAGGACTACATCCTCAAATATTCGTGAGCTCTGTTTGTGGTAAATGACATCAGATTAAAGGATTTTTTTACGCGTAATAAACCTCACGTGTTAGGTGTGACTCGTGGCCTGATGGCCCGTCTCAGCATAAGATTAGTTTTTTGACCGCTAGGGGTTACGGCGCACACGAAACGTGCCTTTTCCGTGCAAGTAATTTTGAAGGTGCCTTGCTTTTTTAAAGAGTGAGTTAACAGTGTAACACAGATAAATAAATAAATAATAAAAAGGCTACAACTGTTTCAGTTATTAGATCGTGACAAAGTACAATGCAGATTAAAAATAAAAACCTTAAATCAGTTACAAGAAATTCCAGAAATGTCTAATCTGTAATTTAATCTGCTTTTACTGCTATAAGAATTTGAATTGTTTAATTTATGAATGCTTAGGTTTATCTTGACTTACTTCGTAGTTTTCGTTAATGTTCAACCTTAACTTAACACCACTTTTACTTTTTAAGTTCTATTTTTACAACTGGAAACTAATACTATATAAATAAACAAGATGTGACTGACTATTTAAAAGAAAAAAACATTTTCAAATACAAAAGATTATTTTAATTAACGACATAAATATTTACCATCTTTATTATTGATAACTAAACTCTTTCATAAACATCTAAAATACGAATAAAAACATGACCTCAAACATAAAAAAGCATGTTTCATTCTATAAATTACCCATAATTTAGAATCATTCATAAATGTGTGGATTGGATTTACTTGTTTATGTACAAATTAATGTAAGGTTAAAATGGCATTGACTTTTTTAATTCCCTGTTTGATCTACATTTTCGTCCTAAAAAAAGTCATATATATAACTGAAGAATACATGTTTCTATCGAGTATGGCCTTGTTTACTTAGATACGAGCAGTGTATTGGTGGGAAAATTTGACTGAAAATTCCTTGAATAGATTCGAAAATAGTGTCTGTAGGAATCTACAAGATTTGTTTTATTGATTATTTAAAGTTAAAGCAACTTTAAAAACAACTTTGTCGCCTTTAGTCCACAGCTGACAAGAAAGAAAACAGGATTATCAGCCCAGCCTACCCCATCCCCCCCAACCACCTCCAATCACCAGGAAATAGCTGCAGGAAAAGCCACAAACTTGTTTTTCTTCGAAGAATTTATTCCATCTTGAACAGTTCAGTTACTTTGGCAAAGATAAGCTTTGTAAAGCTTCTTTTTCACTATTCACTTGCAGATATTGAGTCTTGAGTTCACTTTGTCTATTAAAGAACGTCTATAATAACAGAATTCATGTTGTTTTCTCCTTTAAAATTACACAATAATTCACGCCTAACAAAGAGGCTTTAAAAAACAAAGAAAAAAGCTTTTCTTATCCTTTAAATAAATACAGTTAACACCAACTATCTTATTTGGATATTAGGCAAAAAATAAATGTATTATTAATATTGCCTAGACAATACTTTTATGCTATTACTATTGATATGATTCTTCCTCGATCACATATGAGATTTGTACACAACACAAGCTGACTGAAAATCAAGTCCTTAGTGATGATGATGATTTGATATTTTTGTATGAGTATAAACACGATGACTGCGAGGAGTGACACTGTCCCAGTGTCAGAATGTTCTATCTGTGATTTCCTTTGTTTTACATTGACATGAACTTCAAGAGAGCTAAATACAGGAACTTGGGGTTAATAGTAGGATCGGCTGTATATCGAACGCCACGAATGACGCCATTGTTGTGATGAATGCCAAATTCTCCGTTAATCAATCCCTCTGGTGTCTTTTCTTCATATCGGAACCTTTTAAAGTCCGAATTCTGGACAATGTAGCCGAATTTCTGACTGGGAGCCACCACAGAGGTCTGGTTGGATTCTCCGGTGTCCAGGTCGTCGACTACCATCCATCCTGGGTTATTTGCTGTCCTTTGGGAGATTAGAGACTCATCGGGAACTGGTTCGTTGCTGGTTGGTGTATCTGAAGAAGGTTGCTGAATGCCGTTGATATTAGGATCGGTTCTGGTACTGGAAGGGTTGTTCTCATTGCTGTTCTGCGATAAAGAAAAAGGATCTTGTTGCATTGGGAACTCTTCATTAACACTGAAAAAATCGTTGGAAGGATTAACACCAGCTTGACTGTTATCTACCCTGGGTTCGTTTGGAGGATTTTCACTGTGGAAATTGGTAGTTGGAGCACTAGTAGAAGTGACTGTTGTTGTCGTAGACAAATGGACATTACTGTCCACTTGCATGTGATGGTGACTTACAAACTGATTATTCTCTTGTCTTGGCAGGGCACTAGTAACTTCTTGACGGCCAATAGGTTGTTGGTTGGCTTGGAAATGTGACACTTGTGGCTGGTTACCTGAAGGGGTGTGAATAATGTAGCTAAAATGTCCATTTTGGAAGGACGGTGGTAATCCTAGAGGAAGAGGAGGATTCTGGTTTGGAGTTCGACTGGTAAAATGGAAGGGATTGCTTCCGTCATGATTGCTGCCATGAGGAAGCAATTGCTGCGAGTTTCCATTTAGTTGCGTGTGGTGTTCATTGCTGCTATTTGGCTGGTCGTTGGATTGGCTGCTGCTCTGTTGTTGGTGGAAGTGTCCAGAGTCTGGATTCTGGTCTTCATTACTTTGCTGCTGCAAACCGAACGGACCTTTGCTGCTTTCAGACTCGTTTTCACTTACGATGTGGTCTTGCATGTGAATACTAGTGGATATCGATTTGGAAACATGGACTTGTGAAGCTGAGATATTCTGTTCGTCTTTGATGTTATTCATCAAAAGTGCAGTTCCGTCAGATATTCCAACATGTTCTTCTGTGTAGTTGCCTCCCAAATCGATGTCATCTCCACCTGTGTACCCAACTTCCTGCGGCTCGATCTCCACGATGGGGACAGGGTAAGCCAACAGAGACGCTACAACACATAACAGCAACACTGGACATCGCAAAACCTGTAAGAAAATAAAAGAGACAATGACAAATTAATACAATGGAATAAATCTAAAGGTAAGGTATATAAATATAAAACAGAATCCTATTTTGATTAACTAAATCAGTAATTAGTATAACTAATTTTATTTATAAAGATAAGCTTACAGAGTATATGTCCTTCAAAAAAATATGAAGTGCGATTTCAATTTGCAATTTCATTTCATTTGTTGAGTGCTCATTTATTTTGCCATCGGCATCATATTAAATTGGAAAATAATAGCTATATAATATGTAAACGCTGTAAATAATTAAAAATTGTCAATACTTTAAGTTTTACCGACAGTTTTACTTATTATAAATACATCTAGACTGGGGTGGTCTGGCCAGGTCGGCAGGTCGGCGATCGCCGACGGCCCGAGCCCAGAGTGCCCAGAGAGGGCCCCTGACGGGGCACTCGGCAGATGAGTGAAAGTAAAATTAGTATTTTCACACTCGAAAGTTACAAACAATCGAGAACAGCCGAGTGATTTTTTTTACCCAGATTTATCTTTATTTTTAATTTCTGATTATTCATGTTCCTATAACGGGTACTGTGTTTACAATTACTCATTAATATTATCAAGACTAGAAGAGAAGTTCGCCTACAAGCGCTCGTCAGCTAATGTGCGGGTATGGGCCTACTACCATACTGTACTAAGCGTAACTTAGTTACTTTTGTGGGAGGTGAGTAACTGTAACTCCCCCCAAAAGTAACTTAATTGCTGTGTGTAGATGTCACGGGACCACCGCACCGTATGACATCAGACACACATAACCTTCGAAATAACCGGCCATACGAAGGAGAACAAAGCAGCTGCAGAAAGGAATCAATACCACAGCATAATCTCAGCATAATTCCTCCGCAAAGAAGTCGCTATAGACTCATACTTCGCAATCTAATTAGTACAATCCGGTTGGAAAGTAAAGCTAATCTGGCTTCTGCATTTGGATTGCTACGCTCCTCATAAAAATTCCACTGTTAGGGCCCCAACATAGCCTTCATTACTAAGCACTGGGATGAACGGGGATTTACATATTACTGCCGGACAGAAAGAATTTTTTTTAAATTTTGCAGTCAGGGCCCCAAAATCAACATAACTGTCTTAAGCTCTATAAGATTAAACTTTGTAAGAAAATTAATATAGTAGTAGCTGACTCAGTAAATTCGCTACAAGCAGAAAACTTATTTGGCTTAGTGGAAGATTCAGCTGTTTTCCTAAGCTCGTCCTACAAGAGGATGTCTGTGTGGGTGAAGGAAACTAAAAAGAAACATCATGCTCATGATAAATTGTACAGAATCCATTAAATTGGCGCTACGACGTGGTGGAGTAAGCATAGGGCTCTTTCAGCAGTTGCCACTCGTATCCGGAGTCGTCGATGAAAATTTTTTAAAATGCGATGACCACTCATAAACGTTAACCCATCTTCTAAGGGTTTTGTGGGATATATCCACTGGAAGTTTTGACTGCAAATCAAAATTCACGGCAAGAAATTTAATAAGCCAATGAACAACATTTGAAAATATTTGCATTATTTATAAATATTTCTGAATATTAATATGGATGGATTAATATATTGTATATATTAATATATTAAGTATATATAATATATTGTATATATTAATATATTAATATATTGTAAATAGAAATTTTATAATAATGTAAATAATGACAATATTATTGTATAGTAATAAAAATAAAATAATAAAAATATTACTGTGTAGTAATAAAAATAAACCTTAATTCATTCCTTACCCCCCATTCCTTACCCTCCCCCCTGGTAAGTCATGTACTGGTTACATTCACCGGAAAAATGGTAAAGCCCGAAGGGCCCCCCCCCCATCCATGCCAGACCGCCCCTGGAGTAACATACAGCAACATACTGTAATTCAGTTACTTTTGGGAAAGGGCAACTGTAACTATAACTCAGTTACTTTTTTGGGGGGAGGGGGAGTAACTGTTACTGTAACTCAGTTACTTTTGGGAGGAATAATCGTTGAATTTTGAATCATTAAATCTGAAAGGGTGCGTAGGAAAATTTAAATAAAAATAAATAATCAATGTTATGAAGATTTACTAAAACCATATCGTGGGATATGAAACAAAGATGGGTTTTCATTCTATAAATTTTTATTCTATCCTTTTTATAAAAATGTAAAGGCTATTGACAATCCGTTTAACTAACATGCACGACAGCTGTTGGGGAATCACACAGATCATCTGGTATCTTTTAACAGGCCGGCACAATGCATTTCCCAAAACCCTAGAGCGCTAGCAACTCTGGAATCTCAGGTTACGCAGTGTTATTAAACTACACACAAATGATCCGTGGTCGCTTACTTAATAACAATGCTTAGGTTCAAAGCCTGCTAGAATGAAAGTGGCTTACAAATAATTACACTTAATCCTGGCCGACCTTAAATATAACTAAATGAATTCCGCTTATCACTCAAAACATTAATTATTAAGTTCTTCATTTTTCATTATTTTTTTGCACGTAAGGCATTTAATTTTCAATCTACTATATTCACTCATTGTATTTTCTTATTCTAATCTACTCTCTTAGTTATGCTTTAGTGGAAACCTTTTTAAAAATATAAAATAAGTAATTGTCTTAGGAGCGATAAACTTCACGTCCTACCTGATCCGACGCATGCGCCCCTATTTTAACGTAATTGTTATAACTCCTTTTTGCTAATTGTTGTAACAATGTAATTTTTTTTTGTGAAAAGAGTAAAAAATGAAGGCACAACGCTAAAAGCAAGAAAGGGCACGTCAACTCTCTTTTTCATTTTTAATATTTTTTTGTGTTTGGATATTATTATTTTTTTTGTTTTAATTTAAATATAAACTTGTACTACGAAGAATTATCCTTAAATTTCCGATTTTAAGCCTAATTATCACTGATTCTAATTTCACTTCAAACAACATAAATGGTCATAATCTGTTTTCGTAATTTACTAACCAGGGCAAAAAATCAACAAATTTGGTAAAATATCACTAGTTTGGCAACCCTGAACCGAATTCCCTAAAGATGAATCAGGAGTTGAAGTTTCCCGCCATTCTCAAAAGGGCAACGCGTAATTTTATAATGCGAAAAGGACGTTAGAGTGCCCGATCAATTTTTCTCAAATTGTAGCCATTGTAGGTGGATGGGATCTAAACGCACTTTTCAATGTTTAATGGGGGCGCCACTCGTATCCGGGGTCGTCAACGAATTTTGTCCATAGAAACCTATGTTAAAAACACCAAACTCTAAGTCCAATTTCGCCTTTATTTCTTAAATATCATCAATAAATAATTTATATGATTTATTCTAAAAATACGCTATCTACTTAAACGATTTTTTTTTCTTTTCAACAAAGCAATAGTTTATCAAAATAAATTATTTAGTTTTAGGCACGAAAACGTCGAACAGATGTAAATAATGATTCATTAAACACAATAAAATCTAAAGAAATTTTTTTTTTTCAATTATATTTCTTTATTAATATAAATCTAAAGTCTTATTAGCGACCCATTTGGGAGCTATTGTGATAGCGACGAAAATCGGTAGCTATTGCGTTTGTTCTCCTCTTATTAACTCCCGAACGGAAGGTCGGATCGGCAAAGAGACTTCACCATCGTGCACAAACACCGTAAAACTATATTTTACCTTGAACTGTTGCGTTTGAAAATCAAAACTTAACAAAGAGACTATTTTATCATATTCTAATTGTTCTTGCTTACTGTTTGAATAATAAATATACTGATTGTACTTGGGGTTTTTTTGCTATTATTTATCATTTTCGCAATTTTAGCATTATTATTTTTTTATCACTAAAGTTGTCATGACATCTAAATGGAAGAGTAAATCCTTAAATTATCCCATTGAAATATGTATTTACATATGTAGTGAAACTTGGATAATTCGAAGTTGATTAATTCGAAATTCTGAATAATTCGAATTTTTTGCTCGGTCCCTACAATTCCGTACTAAAATAATGTTAAAAAATCGTGGATAATTCGAATTTTATTTTGGGTAATTCGAATTTTTCGTACAATTGTCCTTAAAATATTACGGTAAAAATTGTTCTTGAGACTTTTCTCAGCTACATTATTTATTTTAACGGATTTTCTAAGGAAAACAAAAGCGAGGGTTGGAATGTATTTTTGTATCAATTGATAGGTTGGAATCATATGCTATGACTCAAAGATTGTATTCAATGAAGCAATTAAAAATATCTGCCTTTTTTTTTTTTTAAATGATGAATAATTAAGCTATTAAAAAATGTTTGATTTAATGGGAAAAAAATGAAGTAGTATTCTTAGATAAAGTTTATGTGTATCTTTGATCGTGGAGTTAATCTTTTTTATTTATCTCTTCTGTTTGAGAGAATATATGTGATTCGAATTTTTGGATATTTCGAACTTTTCCTCTGGTCCCTTCAACTTCGAATTATCCAAGTTTGATTATACATATATACATAATACATACTGTTTTAAACAGAGATTCCTTGTATTACTTTGCTATTCATGTTATTTTGTGTAATATATAAACATAATACGTACTTAAAAATTACTAGAAATGAAACAAAGTACATCTCTTCTTCTTCTTCATAGTATATTTCGCAGTTTATTTACTTTACCTGCTTCATCAGGCTTACAAATGTTCCTTATAAAACATAACAAAACTTCTACTAACATAGATATCACAACATAGAATCATTCATGGTAACGATGTGTCATGTATGTATTGTTCGTTATAACAAAATGAATTAAATTCATGCGTAAATAACCTGCGAAATATAGCCATGAAGAAGAAGAAGAAGAGATGTATTTTGATTCATTTTGTGTAATATTTTCAGATTAATTAAATCATTGTGATATGTGCTTATTTATCCTATATACAGTATTACATTTCTCTTGGATCTAAGTTATTGTCTCTCGAGGCTCGGACCAAATAATACCGAGGTGGAACCCTTTTGCGGGTTGATCTGGGGTGAAGAAGGAAAGCTGTCTAATTTTATTTAACGTATTTCATGTCTTTCTCTAATTTTGTTGAAAATGTTATTAACAGCAGGCTTTTCCATTTGGAGAAGCGTTTCCCGAATTCCAACGGAGACTCAATGGACCCGGCATCCGTATGGAATAAAAAATCCACTAGGGAACGTTAATTTCGATTGTGCCAAAACAAGTATTGAAGAAAAATTCGCACCCAACAATTATCTCAATCTGGGCTTTTTATTCACCTATACACAGCATACAAGTTTGTTGTTACACTTCCATGTACCCAGGTAACATGTGATAGGGTATTTTCTAAGATAAAATTTGTAAAAAACAGGCTTAGATCAACTCTGATTCAAGATACATTGTCCAACTTGATTCTAATGAATGTGGGACGATATTTGTTTTTCAATTTAGATAAAGATATATTATAGATAAAGTAGCTAATAGTAGTGAAGAATTAAAGAAAAAGTTATTGGTTTAGTGTAATTGCTGTTTTGTTCTTTTTGGTAGGCTATGGTATAGTAAAACTTATGAATAGTTATGTTATTCATCTGATCACTTTTAATATTTTTGAATAAGATATATAGAATGCATCGGAAAGTTTGTCATCATTTGCATTATTTTTAAATATTTCTGTATATTAATATATTGTACATGGATATTTCATTAATAATGCAAATAATGACAATATTATTGTATAGTAATAAAAATAACCCTTAATTCATTCCATACCCCTAGACCCCCCTCCTGGTAAGTCATGTACTGGTTACATTCACCAAAAAATGGGGTAAAGCCTAAAGGGCCCCAAATTCGAAACCAGCCGAAGGGCCCCCAACGACGCCAAACCGCCCCTGCTTCTAGACCAATTTCGCTGAACTGATCGGTAATTCTAAATCTAAGTAGCTAAGATGTCCTGGAGCCTTACTCACATTTTTTTTTCAAAATTCCTGAAGTAATTTATTGAAATTTTAAAGGAACAGTCGTTATTTTATGTTTTCTTACTTGTTTCTGATCTTTCAATATTTATAGGTAGGATTTCTTCTGAATTGAGTTTTTTTTAATAGTTTTTCTTAAAATTTAATATTTGTGTTTTTCTTTTTATATTTACTGGTGGTTAATATAATGTGAAAAGTGTTTCCAAAAACTGAGTTTCAGTCTCTATTCTTAGGGGATTTAAGGATTTTACCTGAGGGATTGCTGAACTATCGTCGTTCTGAAACCAAACGAATCGATAAAGCTAGGACCTCTGTATTTACGTTAACATATTTATGAATTTATGTATGCATAATATATAAATGTAACTTAGATCTGCCTAGGCTGGTCCGTCAGGGGGTCCAATGGGGGTCAGCATTACTTTTTGAAGGGTAATCCCATAACACTAGGCAACAAAATTAAACTTTTTCTCTGTATCTTTGATGAAAATAGTTGATCTTTATGTTCTCGAGTGTGCTAAACACGAAAATGGTCATTAAAATGCATGTTTAGCTCTAGTGTTTTTAGATATCTCTACTTATCATAATTATCCTTAAAAGCATAATGCATGTATTTACTTTAATGTTTCCCCTCGGAGGAATGTCTCTGAAGGCGCAATCGCTTTGCCTGACGTTTGTATTCTGTTGCTGGTGATTTTCTGATGAGTGTCCAGCAGTAATCTGCCAACAATTCTGAATCCTACAAGTGTTTTGTTAATAACATTATCTTTTCCTGTTTCAAGTGATTGGCGCATAGGCCAATTTTTCTGTTTGTAGTTACATGCCCTGGCACGACTGTCCCACATACTCAAAAAGCAACAGAATTTAGTGTGACCCTATTGCAAGCCAAGTAATACGGCAATGACTTTCAGATCACCGGAAATGTGTCACTTAAATTTCTCATAGTTTACTCTGCATAACAGTTGCTTCATATTGCCATAGGTTTCCTTCATGTATGCTGAGTAACCAATTGATACAGATGGAAACAAGTTACCATTGTATAGAAGAACAGCCTTTAGACTTATCTTTGATGAATCTATGAACAATCTCCATTCATCACTTTTATAGTCAATTTTCAGAGCTGTCATGAGACTCTCAATATCATTGCAAAATGCCAAGTTATCTTGTTTGGTGAAAAACGGTAGGAATGGAGTGTCGCGTTCACGGAACACACTGACATTTACCAATTGGTCAAGACAGTTCCACTGCTGCAATCTAGATGCCAACAGTTCTGCTTTACTTTTAGATTCCAAATCTCTTACCAACATTCAACTCACATTGTGTTACTTTGCGTTGCTGTGTAGACTCCTCATTACACTGGAAATCAGGATCTTTCGATGTACTCGGTTTATAAGGTGATGGAATAGCATTAGAGTCACTACTGTCCTCGTAACTAACTGAATAAGAATCAGGTGAGATGGAACAGATAGTCCATCTCCATGAGGCACTGACTGCATAGCTGATCTTACGTAAGGATACGTCAATGCTGACTTTTTCTTCTTTGAAATATCATGTTTTAAGGGAGTTGTCAAGCAAAAATAACAATCATTTACATAATTTAATGGTTCTCTCCAGATCATCGGAATAGCAAAGCCCATTGATGATCTTTTACGATTCAACCGCGAACGAAGACCTGTGGCACAAGATATGCAGCATATATGAGGGACCCAGGGTTTGTCTTGATCAACTTCTCTGTTGCTGGGCACTGCGGATAAAAATAGGCTTCCAACACTGCATGATGTGAAGTAAGCGGGTTGGAAACGCTGTGCTATTTAACGTATGTGGGATTTCCACGGCAATTTCAGGACAGGCAAAATGAATTCTTAGCACTAACTGATTCTGAATCCTCCCCCGCCCATATCATGAAACTAGAGCTAATCTGAGATTTTAATGGTCATTTTTCGAGATAAGCATGTTCGATTTAGTAAAGATCAAATGGTTTTCTTCAAGATACATTTTCACTGTTGCCTAATATAATATTCTTAAAGGGGTTCCGTAGCCAAGAAAATGTTAAGAACTTCTAATGTACATAAATACTGTTCTTAGTGCATTTATTATTTTAAATTTCTTTTTCATTCGCAACAATTAAGGAAATTATCCTATCCTTCTTCAAAATAAAATTGCTCAAAAATATAATGTAAACTCTATCGATAGAGTAGATAGATAACTTTGTTGGTCCTACAGCTGAATAGTACAGCATTGGATTTTGTGCTGGAGGAGGAAGGTTCAAGCCCCAGCGGAGGTCAAGGATTTTTCCCATGGTATTTCCTCTGCAGATATTCCCAGGCCTCCATAAAATGGAACCAGGATGCTTTCGCAGTGTTGACCAACCTTCTCAACTGATCCGGATTGGGCAAGGCAAAGTAGGAACCTCTATCTTCGGTCCTCTCCTCAGCTAACAGAGTTTCAAAGAGAAAATAGCTTTGAAACCTTTAAAATTGTTCAATCTATAAGGGAAAGCGAGGAGAGATGACGCAGGTAGGAAAGTTGACGCGGTTTTCAGTTTACATGTCTAACACAGCGTGGTGGTATTTACCCTCAGTCGGATTGTACAGTGGTGTGTAGTATACACGTTGTCAAATTCTTCTACATTTTTGTGAATATTTCTGGATTCTGCGAGGGAATTTCTGCATCTACTCACTTTGGCAAGTGTCTAAATTTTCATGTAATTGTGTTATTATTTTCACACAGCATATTTATCGCTGCGATAAAGGATTTTCTGCTGTTGTTAGTTGAAACTGGGTTCTTGGGGGGATTGTATTCACAATGCTTTCGTGTTCAGCCATGTTTGTTGGGGAAAAAATTAGGTGCGATGTCTCTCCTACCCATAGCGCGTCATCTCACCTACCGTATGAGGAGAGATGGCAAAATATAGTATTTTTATAAAACGTAATTTTTTATATATTTAAATGATGCAATGTACACTATAATTTTTTTTTAGGAATTAATATCTATAGAATGATTTGGCGTAATTCATTCTCGAATGAATTCCAAAATTTTTAAAATATAAATTATTATCGAAATGCGCGTCATCTCTCCTCGCTTTCCCTTACAGGATGATTCAAAATTCCCTGTACAAACTTTAAAGATAGGACAGGAATACAAAAACAAAACGTATTTATAGTGGAACGTATGTCCGCAAACGCCATCCAAGAGTGCCCAATGTTCCAAACAGCATCCTCTAGCACAATCGGATGGCGTTTGCGGACATACGTTCCACTACGAATACGGTTTGTTTTTTGTATTCCTGACCTACCTTTAAAGTTTGTACAGGGAATTTTGAATCATCCTACATATTGAATTAAGCCATGGTAAGAATTCGTATTAGAGGTGTGATATCTAGCAAAAGCAGAAACTAAAAAAAAACATTTTTTACAAAATTGGAATTAGTTTAGACATTCCCCAAATAAAAGATCAAGATTGCTTGTATCTTAATTCTCTAGAATCAGACGAATTTCGTGAAAATGCCAAATTTTTCTAATTAGTATAAAATACAAAACATTAATATAAAAATATAAAATGTTATCAACGAGATAGCATCAGATTGTTATTCCGATCTTCACTTTGTTCCATTCATTAATCTTATGATCACAGGAGTCTCTATCTCCTGTGCTGTCACTTGAAAACGTGACGCTTAGAAGATTTTGAAAGCTTCATCAAAATTCAAACGCTAGATTAAGATCAAACAGTCGGAAGAGACGTAGATAATAGATAATGCTTTTGCGCTAAAAGAGCCTGAAACCAAATGATTAAAATAAACAAGACAACTTAAACCAAAAAAAGCATATTCTTATTTCTCATGAAAAAAATATGGCTTAATTCACAGTTTAAAATCGTAAATAACAAAACTGAAATTCTAAATTGGAATTAAGTTCTTCAGAACTGTTGGGCGATTCCATAAGTGTAGGATTAAACTGTTGAAAGGTATGAGCGTTTTGTTCATGGTCTAGTGAAGGGTTTTATGGTATTGACACAGTTTCGTCGCAATATTGGAATCGGCTACAAGTGGACGTACGACTGGCAGGCGATTGAAACCTTTTCAGCTAACTTGACCTAATATCTTTTGATGCTATTGAGAGTTTCATTTTAAAGATTTATTTTTTTGTTAAAACTTTACAAAGAATGTTTGTAGGATAGTATCTGTCTTTTGAGTGCTCTTTTTTAATCGTGCCAAGCATTAAGAGCTGGCTTTTCAATAATTGTACTAATACTGTATTACGGCATTATCTTAATTGAATACAAGAATTTAACCTAAAAATTAAAAGAATTCCAGCTATTTCAAACTTTTATGCAATTTTAATGGCAAAAAAAATGCAATTATTTTTTTAATTGCTTATTTCATCAAAATAAAGGTGAAAAAGAGTTTTAATTTCATCACAAAAATGAAAATATTTAGATTTACACAATATTTTCTCTTTCTATAATATTTATTTAAAACAGAAAAATAGAATTAGTTTTTAATAAAATAGAAAATTTTATTTGCTTATTTTCGTTTGCTTTAATTAAGCATTTTATTCTTGTCATATTTTATTACATTCTTCATAAACAGTCACGATATTTTTGCGTGTTTGTTTTTAAGCATGATGAACATTTTTAAAAATTTTACATCTAATGATTGTGGCATCTTTAATTAAATAATAGAAAAATCATACGCCAAGATGAGATACTACTTAATTACTTATATAATTATTTAACACAAGATAACAAATTATTGTAGAGTACTATATACTTATAGTACTAAGCAAAATAAGTTGCCAGACTGTTTACTGAAAGCAACTGAAACTGTAGTCGTAGAACAGTCTCAAGTAGATCTATTTGCTTATTCCTTGTAATAATAATGATGACGTATTTCTCCTCAATGGCAGAATTATATTCAATTTATAGACATTAAATTCGTATTTTCAGGTCTGCTTTCATTAATATAAAATATTTGTGTATACGTGAATATTATTTTTATCTTATTTTCCAAACTAAATAGTATATTAATATATATTGAATGACTCAATGATTTAAATTAAATTTTTTTAGCTATATATAAGATATGAAATAATATTAAACAATCGAAATCAGTCGTAAGATGTTATTATAAATATGATAATTACATTTATACGATATAAAATTTATTGAAGTAAAGAAAGTGAAAGTGCAGTTAATATTAATTTTATGATTGATTGTAAAATATATATATATATATATATATATATATCGAACACGCCAAACTCAAAGCGGCCTCTTCGTGCTTCGCAAAAAAAAGATTTCAATCAATCATTTGCAATTTGGAAATTTATAAATATAAACATATATATTAAGGAAATGTAAATAAGCCAGTACAGATTTACGAAATTACGAATTCAAGATCTGTAATCAAAACTAGCTGCTCTGTCTGATCTAGACTTTTAGGTAATGAAATTTCAATACTAGCCTCATTATACAGGGTAAATATAATTAATAAATTAACTATCTTGCTTGATTTATTAAGACATTTAATAAATATTTTTGTAGTTACTTAATTTTAATGCGTAGTCATTCATAACATAGAAAAATAAAAAGTAAACTCAATTGAAATATCAATAAAAAGACCTAATCAATTGTAAACAAATGAAATAAAGATGAAGAAAGGCCTAACAGAGATCCTGTAACAAATTTTATTTGAATAACACATTCTTTCTTCTGATTCGGTCGATGAGTACATATTGAATAGACCGTGCCACCTTATTCTGCAGCTTTCTTCCAAGTTGAGTGGGTGTAGTTCTCGAATTCCGAGCAAACTGTTTGTCTAAAACGAATCAAGCTGAAGTGGTAACCTGCGCCCTCTACAAAGAGTTTCTAGAATTGAAGTCCTAATTAACGGCACGACTTGATTTTTTTTTAAGGTCGTTTCCTCGCTCTAACCTTCTAGTGTTGATTCCTCTGTGCTGAAATGTTGTTGAGTTGCTCGGATCTACTCGTATTAGAGACTCCCTTTCGGTTCGCATGGATAAAAACAAAATAAACAAGAAGTTCTTCAGAGAACGCGAAGTCTACTTTAAAGCTTTGCACTTTTTTTTTTATAAAAAAAAAAAAAAGAAAAAAAAAAAACTTCTTTTATTTTTAAAAAATTAGAAATCTGCTGTAACAGAAATTTTGCATTTTCTAAAAAAATTAACTAAATCCGCATTATTTATTTTAGTTGTCTAAAGCCAATTAATTTTAATATCAAATCGCGCGGAATTAGTGGATTAGTAAAAGGATTGCTATGCATTATTATAAATCATTATCTTTTGGGTTTTTTTTGTCACTTTCACGCGTTAATTTCTCGACAAGAAGACACATCAAAACATTCTCAAATACAAAAATTGCATCGCCTCTTAAGTGTAAATATACACTCTAAGTTTCAAGATGATTCGTTCAGTGGTTAAAAAATTAATAGTATGAAAACACACATACTCCTACCTACGGATTGAATAATTCTTTGAGCCTCGCTTCTAGGAAATTAAACTAAAAAAAGAACTGAATACAAATCAGGTTCTGAGCTAGTGTTTTTCTTAATGTTTGATTAAACCATGTTTGAAGGACGACGTTATGTATTTAGCTTCTGTTGATAATATCTTGCAACTGGTAATTCCCAGAAACAAATTCCCATTTTTAACATATTAATGTAAGGACTCTGCAGACGTTGCATGACCTGGCTTTATTATACTGCAAAGCAGACAACAGCGGATAGCAAATGAGGGGTTGGAACTGGATAAAAAAAAAAAGCTTTTTTTTTTTGTAGGTTCTTTCTTAATGTTCAAGATTCGTGCAGTTTCTTTTGAGTAAAAGATTTTTCAGAGAATTCTAAGATGAGTGTAATTCCACTCGTAATTGAAATAGAAGGACTTTTTTAT
Source organism: Thereuonema tuberculata (assembly GCA_023159025.1). Lineage (NCBI taxonomy): Eukaryota > Metazoa > Arthropoda > Chilopoda > Scutigeromorpha > Scutigeridae > Thereuonema > Thereuonema tuberculata. The sequence goes on from JAFIDM010006943.1 coordinate 73,119,766, forward strand.
CGCTAGAAGTCTTAATTTCGTTTAACAAATAGCAACACTGTCCAATTTATTTCAAGAAAGGTTATTAATAAGAAATTTGCTAAACTATGAACACTAATAATGTCTATTTAAATAAGAAGAAAGAATGGAATTAGTAAAATGAATTCACTAGAAGAAAGATACAAACATTGAACTGAAATGAAAGGTGATATGTCCAAAATTATGTGACTCAAATTGTGCTTACTTAAAAAAAGTAAAGTTCAATTAAAAAAATATTTTATAAATAAAGAGAAACGCCTAAAATATGTGTATTTGCTAATTAGCTTAAAGAATTTTAAGAGATAATTTTTCAGTATTTTCAGTAGTAATCATTCTTTCCAAAAAGATAGGTAGACATTTTCCACAAGAGCCTTCGTGAGTGGGAAGGTGTAGGCTCCGATGTTTCAATCACTATAGGGACTAGTTGAGTTGGTGGTCAGACTAAACTCTTCCGCATTTAACCCCAGGAATGATCTCTTGTCACCATTTTACAGAGGCTAGGTGAACCTCAGAAAACTCTCTTTGGCTGAGATTGAACCCATCTCCTCCAGTCAACAACCCAGTGCCTATATCACAAGATCTACATTTCATAAATGTAACCATGGTGTGCCGTGCTGGCGTGGTCGTGCGGACTCGGCGGCGGCCAGCCGTGGCGTCCAGTGCGCCAGTTCCTGGGTTCGAATCCCGGCAAGGGCATGGCTATTTCAATTTCCTTTCCTGTGTTGTCCAGCCTCTTCTTCACTTTCTCTCTGGTCGGACGTCATTCCTTAATGGCGTCCTGGGTGAAGGCAACGGGAAACCACCCCCAGTATCTGTATCTAGTTTATCTACGGCTTCTCCTAGGGGTTCGCCCTTCGGGGGTCACTAGATTCCGTAGACCGCGTAACTTCGTATATACGAAGATCGCACATCATGATGAACCATGGTGTTATAAATGATGGCAAAAGAGCCTTGCTCTGAGAGGTGTACTATCTATATTTTTACGTAAGTTTAAATTGAAACGAATGTAATTATTAGATGCACTGCAAGAATACTTTCAAACTTTTGATAGTCTATCTTATGAAATGATCTCAAGTGTTGGCTAAGTGTTGTAGGCCTACATGAGATCTCGTTCTTCTACTATTTCATTTACACCCCTGTTTCCCAACGTGGGGCCCATTTTTTTTTTTTTTTTTATTGTGAAAGTTATACCTAATTTGGTGGGACATAGCATACTTTAGGTGGGGCATAGCACAAAAAAGGTACTACTTAATGTTTAAATTCTCGATCACTGCTCGAGCGGGAAATCTTATCAGGGAATGATAGGATTCACGGAATGGCTGTGTCATGGTTTCAACAGCAATTTAAGAAGAACAATAAAAGTCCTTGAAAGAACTTTGAGCCTACTTTACTTAAAATATTATTCCTTAAATTTTCTTTCTTTCTTTCTTTTTTTTTAAGATGGTAAAAATGTCAAAAACACAAAGTCTATATTTATTTTCAAAGTTTAATATCAACTGAAAACAAACATTACAAAGTTAAAAAATTATTAAATTCACATTATTTACTTTGGTTACCTAAATCTGATTAATATTAGTCTAATAGTATCAAACTAATCTGAAATAAATAGTTAGCAAATAGAAGTACTATTCATTGTTCTTGACGGAGATCATGTTTTGATTCGAATGTTTTTCAAAGGGAATTTTTGACGCCGTTTCGCAGCTAATTATGAACAAGTGTCCATTTGGAGGAGATTACAAGTAGGAAAGTCAGACCGTCTTTAATCCGTATTTACGCAAGCCAACATCTCAAACAGATCCTTCCGCGGTTCAAACGTTATTAGGACATACACACACACACACACACACACACATAGACTGAGTAAGTCTCGCTTTTCTAGAAAAGTGAACTAAGAAGGATAATTAGATAATGTCTTTGTTCGAAGGTGAGAAGCTTGAGTGACTCTTTCTTATATATAGATTTGATATAAATGGCCATAGCAAAAAAAAAAAGATAAGCGTTCCTCAAAATATTCTGGTTTTCATCTTCAACTCATAGCCAGAGACACTGTTAACTTTTTTCCTATTTTTGTCTTTCTGCCCAAATATACTTTACTCGATTTCTCGTTGATGTGCGTCGTAGCAAAAAACAATTCTCAAAATGAGTCAAGTAAAACAGAATTGCCATTTTCATCAGTCATCTCCACGACAACTGTTAATTCTTAATTGATCTAAATCTAAACTTGTATGCCTTAAGAGTTCTTACGTATTTACACACTGGTGTACAACGAAACAACACTACAAATGCTACGTAATACGTACAAACATTCATTCTTTCTTTCTCTAAAATTAAGCCTATTTTCTCTACCATTAACAGTTCTACACAATTCAATGTAAAACTTGGAAAAAATTTGGAAAGAACAGTTCAACTACATTAAATAATATCGGTTTTCTAGATTTTTTACTCATTTTTTTTATGATATCGCTAGATTTTCTCTGATTTTGTTACTTATTTTGTTTTTAAACTTATTAATTTTGTGGTAGCCATAGTCTGGAATCATTTTTTTTCTGTCCAGTGTTTGTATTTACCTGTGATGTTTCTTTCTTTCGTGAAATAAAATTTAAATCCATGTTGTTGGACATCTTACTTTGTTGTTCAATCTTTAATTTAACTGAGAGATCCTTGCCTTAATTAAGTAGAAAACGAGAAAATTTTCTTCTCTGTGGTTTGTCTTTTTTTTGCTTTGCTTTCAGCAAATTAGCATAGTCATTCGAGGGAAAGTTCCATGTAATTACGGCGGAAGCAGTAACTCTTGCTGCAGGCCTTTTAAATTGATAATAAGATAAGAACAATGGGCAGAATAAAAGAGTCTGTGCTCAGTTCCGAATAAGGAAGGCCGTACTTAAAGCTAACACAGAAGGGCAACAGATTCCAGTGTTTTGTTTCTGGAATTTTCCTAACCTTATTAGCAGAAACTTCGATAGTTGTGTGGTAATCATCGACATAGCTTTGATTAAATTCATTCTTGTTGAAACAAGCCTATAATTAGTCAAATCTTATTAAAAAGTATGCTTTTTTACTTCACTTCCAGTATTTCAAGTATTTTTTTTCTATTTATTAAAAGCATTAAATGTTTATTATAATAAAAACTTGAAGTCTTAAAATATTGAAACTTTTCCATTACTTTGTTTACGTTTGTGTAATTTTGAATCGTGAAAATAATATAAACGAAAAATTTCTATTTATTTTTTAATTATAATATCTGCTGATGGTAAATAGTATAAATTTCCAATTTTATAAAAAGAATTTTTTTTTCATTGCTAATTTAAAATGTTTTAAACCGTATTTTAAGTGACTTTTTCATCGCATAAAAGTGTGAGCAAAGTTGCTAACAAGATTAATATGCGTTGTTAAGTTAAATTATCCCACTACAAACCTATGTTACCCTTCAGGTTGTGAGAGATAAGGCTCCCGGCGTTTCATGACCAAAGGGACTAAGTTGAGGTCGGGTGGTCAGCCCTACATATGCTCGCCTTTAACCTCTGGGATAGAGTCCCGGGATACATTCTGCAGAGGGCTGTGTAGATCCTAGGACCTGTCTAAAGGAGAATTTAACATGAAAAAATCACCGATCTCCGTCGTGATTAGGGATTGAATCCATCTCCTCTAGGCAGCAGCCAAGCGAATTGTTAAGATATGGTAAACTATCCAATTGTCTTGGAGAATTTCTTACTGCTAATTTCTGCTCATTTCAGAGCAAACTTACTGCTAATTTCAGTTTGTATGAAACATTTTGTAACAAAACCATTTTGTATGAAGCATTTTGTATGAAAAACATCTATTGAGGGTTCGAAAGTTAATAGGTACCTTTGCATACAGAGACTGACTGGTTTATGAAGGCCTTAGTTTCCTATGAAAACAGACAAATAAAAACAAAACGCACGATTAAAATTAATCCTTTTTAAACAACTTAAGTAAATATTCCGGATTTCATTCATTTTTTTTTTTTCAGAAATTGAAAATTTTCTGAAAATTAATTGTTTATATTAAAGTTATTATAATTGAAATATATTAATAAGACATAACATTTTATGGAAAGTAGGTTTTAGGTTCTCTCGAAATTCTTGTTTCTTTTTATACTGTAAACATAAAAATTCCTCGTCACGAAATAATGCCATCAATCCAACAACAAAAAAGTTAGCAAAGTTAACCAAATTAGAATTAAGAAAGTAGCAAATTTTACTTTTTTTATTCTTTCGATTAGGGAATGGATATTCGGAAAGAACAATTAGTTTTACGGCCTATGTTGCCCTTAAAGCAGTGAAGGTAAAGAAGTTAAAAAAAGAAACATAGGTCAAACCGCATGCAATAAATATGTCTTATTCTTATGTCTTATTACATGTCGCATTAAAATCCGTTGAAGGATTCGGGAGGTGGTAATTAAAAGCTTAATTAGGCCCTTAGGGGAAATTGCTACCAATTGGTAGAATAGGGTCATTTAATGAATTTTTTTCATTGAAATCATCCAGTAGGTGTCATTAGTAAGCAAAGAAATATATTTATATTAATAGATGAAAAATTAAATTCAAAGAAAAAACGTTAATTTTATTGACATTTTGGCGGCGTAAATCTAGAAATTTCATCCATTGAACTTATCTTCAGCAATATAGGAATTTTCAGAAGGAAGGGGGTCAGTTTTGAAGAAGCCAACAACAATTCATTATTTTAAAATTATTATAAAATTTAAAACGAATTCATTATTTTAAAATTCACTATTTTTAAAAAAATTTAAAAATTAAAAAGTAGTAAAAAAAAAAATATTTTACGAAGAGCATTTAAAAAAATAAAAAAAAATTTAAGTCAAGACCAATTCATTATCTTAAAAGAATCAATTATTCGTCATTTTAAAAAGACTATTTAAAAATTATAAAGCGTAGTAAAAAAAATATTTTACAAAGAGTATTTAAAAAATTAAAGTTAATTCGTTCATACATTCATTCATTTTATTTCAATTGGATTCTAATTTAGTCCTACTTGGAAGAATTTTAATACCTTCCTATCAACAGCTGCTACAGTTAAGTACATACATATTGATATAATTCAGTTACTAGTTACATTTGATACAATTATTTTGAGATATAGTAAAAAGACTACAATTGCCGATTATATATTAATTAATAATTATAAGATTGAAAGTTTCTGAATATAATAAATCGAGAAACAGTTTACTAACAGTAAGTATACAAGTTTGTTGAGTTTTGAAAAGTTATATATTGATATAAATCTATAATTAATATTTAAAAACAGTAATGAGGTTAAGTATAATTTTCGTATTATTTATATTTTGCAGAACATTATATAAATATCAAAATTTACGAACTTACAAGGATTTTATAGAGCAGTCGCCTCCCACCCGATCAGACTCCTTCTTACTCTCGATCTATAATTGCAAAATTTCAGGGAATATATAATTAAAAGGTCGAAAAACTCGGAAATTCATAGAACCACAACAACAGATGTTTTCAATGAGAAGCGATTTATGAGTTGCCCTGTATTCTTCAGATAGGCATGCAAATTACCGTGTCTATTGGTCTATTAACCTTGCTTTAAAAATCAATTATTTCTCAGCCCAGAAAACGCATATATTAATTAGATCGTGGAACCCTAAGACAGACAAGAGCGGTGAGAACAACAAAAGACATATTAAGGTGATCCACCTTTAACTCAAGTGTGGGTGTGTGCAGGTATGACGCATATATCCGTCAATCTATGCAATCCTTGGCGAATATCTCAAATATTTCGAAAAGTAAATCACTGACAATTGAATCACTATTCCTACTATGTTTGATGTGAAGGTTAGAGTCGTGAGATGGAGACCTTTTGAACACCCTTTCACGTATTTCATTGGGAACTTCCGGTCGTCAACCATTTTATTAGGTCAAAATGTCACCCTCAATTTCTATGGTGTTCCTTAAATATATAAATTAACGAATAAAATAGTTTTTATTTACTTTTGTAAATAACACTGCAATGCATTCGTATTTCAAGAAGTTGAAATATTTCAAAAGTTCGCCATTTTGATATTTCGAATTTCAAATTTAACGTAACAAAAACAGAAGAAAGGAACTACTGGATTTTTAGCCTATATTCGTGGGGAAGTGAGGTTCATCAAATCAGTCTGTATTTATAGGTATGTATTCTCCTAATAAGTTTTGAACGTTGGATGAATCTACATGAAAATTGGCATAGTATATTTAAAAAATAAAAAGAAAGAAATCGCAGACTTTTCTTTTGTAATTTTTTTTCAGGATTCAAAATAAATAAGTAAAATTTTAAATTTCTTGAAGGAAAGCTTCAAGTTCTTTCAGGAACTTATTAAGAAACGTTAGTGTTTGTCTTCCTTGAATAAAAACAATTGAGCGATTGGAAAAAAACCCTGTTGCAATCCATGACTCCTTCATAAGTAGCCTACGTTATTGATATTGTTAAAATCATTAGCCTATTGTAGCAAAATTCATTATAATCTATTGGACAAAATTACTTATTTATTGAAGTAGTTTCCTGTGGAATATTTAAGCGCTTTCTGAGACAATCAGAAGTGAAGATAAAATTCAAGTAAGACAAAAGACAAAAAAAAAAAACCTTTGAAATTTGTGCAGGGAAATGAAAGAAACATCCAAATCTTAACTGGGAATCAAATTTTGATCTGAACTTCAAGAAGACCAGAATAAGTAAAATAAACTCAAAATATAATGCCATTTCTATATTACAGTTTCACTAGTGTCATTTATTAGTTTGCAATAGTATCTGAAATTAATAGTTACGAAATCTAATTTGATGTATAGGCTAATTATTAGAATTCTAACTTTATTGGCCGCAGAAATTTATTGATCCATTCCAAATTTCAGCTCGACAGTATGAGATAAAATGATTTTACTCTTTTTTTTAAAAAAAAATAGCCTTTTATTCTAAATAATAATTCACTAGAATGTATATTTATGGGATTCAATATTCTGAAGCCTTCAAGGAACTAAAACTGTCAAGACGTGCTTGTGCAAGTTGGAAAAAAAAGTCCCTATTGAGAGTAAAAAGTCACCTACTCCACTTTTATTCTTTCTTTCTTTCTTCTTTTTTTTTTCCAAATCGATTGACTGAAACCTACTCATTGAGCGAACAGTTCTCTAATAATAGCTACGACAACATTCCTACCGGTCAGCGGGTCTTGGCTGTACCACGCTGCTACGCATTGGAATGTCTGTTTTCTCCCAGTTTCTGCTTGGCTATGCCTAGTCTTGAATTTCTCTGATTTAAATCAAATATTCCGCTGAGATCAAGGACACAGATTCCATCGCAGTGATCTCTTAAGTGATCCACCCAATTCACCAATGGCACCTGTGCAAACAAACAATTCCACTCTCGCTATTCTAGTTTCTGGATAGGAAGAAAACAATAAAAAAAAGCTAACTTTCTATCTCATTTTAAGAAATATCTTTTCAGCCTTTTATCACTGGCAATTGAAAGGTTCAGAGCAAGAAAGTTTCAAGCTGTATTCGTGAAGTATCAAAAACGAAGTTCCTTCAAAAACTTTAATATCTACTGTCCTTAAATAAATTTATTTGATTGTTGTTTCTTTTGTATTTATTTTTTAAATCTTCCAAAGTTTTATTTTCTGAAAAAAAATTAAACCTACAAATATTTATTAACGTTGCCTAACTCCAATTAAGTTTACTGACATCAACTATGCGCACGAGAATTACTAAATGGATTAATAAGCATTGTTATATATCAATAGTTATTTATAACTACTTCTAGTGCTTTGTAATTGGAGCTTCTGCCACCTTCACGTGCAAATTCTTGACTAGGATTCCATGAGGAAGAAGCTTTCAAATATATAAGTTAGATTATCTCTTGTCCGTAAACGTGTATACCAATTTTCAAGAAAATCTATTCATCACTACAAGTTATTTGGAGTAACAAGCACATACATAAGTGCATAGATATACATCCAGAAATGCTGGTACACACAGACCTAATGATTTTTATGAGCGCCACTATCCTTACGAAGGTCGACTAAAAATTATTTAAAAATCTATGATAAGTAAAAAAAATAAGATTTTCTTTAATTATAAATTTCTGATAATTACAGTAGACGAAGACCAATGTTTTATTAAAATAAAATTGTTTTATTTTTTTTTTTTTTTATTTCACGGGATATTTTATTTAAGTTCTTTTTACTTTCTTATTTATCCAAATTATCAAAATTACCTGAAGAAGGTTTGACATTTTTGTTTTTGGCTCTGATCCCTTCAAATTTTACAATGAAGCTTTTTTAAAGTACATTTTTAATTTTAAATATTTTATGAAACAGTCCATAGTTCATAATTTATTTCATCTGGAAACGTAGTAGAAGAATAATGCAATAAAAATATTATTTGCAATTGAAAAAAATTGTGGAACCTCCAAAATCTGAACTAAAAACAAGAATACAAAATAAAAATAAAATAAAGAAATTCATTTACTAGCCTCCGCCAACCTCAATGAATTATCTGTGCGCATTAAATAAACAAAAAAAACGCCTAAAAATGTTATTTAAAAGCTCAGAATCAGACATCTCAGAACAGGTAAATTTCTCGCTAAATTGACGATAAATCAGTTGAGAGTAGTCATAAGCAAACAAGTAGGTCTCAATACGGAGGTTAATAGAATTATTTAGCGAGAAACAGCTGTTTTGAGAATTCACTCGTAAACACTGGCTCTGAACTTATAAATGTGTTTAAACATTTTTTGGAGCTTTTTTGTTTATTTAATGCGCATAGATAATTCATTAAGGCTGGCGGAGACTGGCACATGAATTTCTTTATTTTATTTTTATTGTGTGTTTCTTGTTTTTAGTTCAGATTCCATATCTTTTAGAGGTTCCATATCTTTTCCTATTGCAACTTCTGTTAACCTTCATATTGAGACCTGGTTGTTTGCTTGTGACTCTCTCAACTGATGATCGACAATTTAGCGAGAAACAGCTGTTGAGATGTCACTCGTAAACACTGGGTCTCAACTTTTAAAAATTCGTTTTTTATAAAACAAGAAGTTAAAAACTACTTTCCTTATTATTATTCTTAATTTTTTTTTCTTTCGCATTGTTCTTTTTAGTCTTCTGATAAGATCAGCAGACTAACATTCCCGTTTTGTCTGTCACGTAGGCAAGTATCATTAAAATATCATTAAATTATCATTAAGCACAACAATCACAACAATCGCAACAATTGTGTCTTTTACAACAATCACATTTATAATGCAGCTCTACAACAATCGCAACAATCACAGTAAACGCAACAATTGCGCCTTTTGCATTCGCAACAATCATATTTATAGTGATTGCTGTGATTGTTGTAGAGCTGCATTTTAGAGGCGCAATTGTTGCGTTTACTGGAAATAAACAGAAGGAAATTAAAGCAATATCAACCAAAAGGCTACATTTATTTTCAAATTTTAATATCTGCCAAATACAAACACTACAACTTGTCTAATTTCTGAAAATATTAATTAAATCCCCATTACTTAAGTTGTCTAAAACAGATTAATTTTAATCACATCAAACCATACAGAATGGATTAACTAAAAGTACTAATAGAATAGTATAGAAATCTCATGTTTATATTCCAATGCTTTTTATGGGAAGTTTTATCATCTCCCTCCACTTTCTAGACAAGGACATGGAAAGATTTTAAATATAAAAGTCAGGTCGTCTCTACTATTCCAATATGCATTCCATGTTTCAAGGAGATCTATCTAGTGGTTCAAAAGTTATTAGGGGAAATACACACACTACAGACTGAGCGATTGCCTAAGTTTCACTTCCTAGGAAACAAATGATAATTCCTTTAACTAGGGTGAGAAGCTTGAGTGACATTTTTTTTCTTTTGTATACAAGAATTCTCTGACTTACGACCAACCGACTTCCGAATATTTTCATTTACGACCAAAATTTTTAAAATGTCAAGAAAATCGAATATTTTAAAAAAATATTTAATATTTTCAATATTCTCCGAATATTTTTTTCTGCGATTATTTTTCTATAGAGCAACTTGTATCTGTCTAGAACTTGTATAAACCATGTTTTCATAATATGTATGTGTATTTCTGAATATTTTTTATATACTACCAAAATGTCGGGTCTACGCTAGGGTCTACCCAGCCCTCTGTTGAATGGGTATCGGGTTTATTTCCCGGGAGTTAAAGGCGGGCGGGTGTCGGGCTGACCACCCGATCTCAACTTAGTCCCGTGGGTCTTGAAGCGCCGGGAGCCTTATCTCCCGCGACCCCAAGGACCTGCATCGGCCTATAATGGGACTCTAACTTTAACCAAATGTCGGAACGTAATCGGTTCGTAAGTCGGGTCCAGCTTTTATGTAGGATGTAAATGATCTGTCAGTCTTTCCTACCATACTTCTTCTGCTTTATCATTGCACGGTAAATGAAAATCGTTAAGTACTAGTTTAGCAGTGTTAGTGATTTTTATTCCGGCTACTGCCAATAAAAAAAAAAAAAAAATGTCGCCTTGTTTTCCAGCTTTTATATGTATTTGCAAATAAAAAACATAAGCTGAAGGATAAATTCCGCTTTTTAGCGGGAGTCCAGAATCTAATCGTCGTATGAGTGGGTTCCTACTATAAACATAAATCTAACTTTAGTTCAAATTTCAAAAATAAAATTCGATAAGGCAATGGTTTTAAATAACAACCTCAGAAGCGAAGACTACTTAAAAGCTAAGAATAGCTTCTAAATGATAGTCATTAATTTAATTACTTTCAAGAAAAATAACCATTAAGTTGTTATTACTTTAATAAATTAACAATTAAAAGTTACTTGTAAATTTATGACTATTGATGAACTCATCAAAACAAAATAAAAATTAATGGTATGACGTCTTTGAAATTGAATTCCAAATTGCAGCTATCAATAATACTTATAATTACAGAGATCCTGATTTGATCGGATTCGATCAAATTCGACCCTTCTATGATCCTCAAGTTGTTTCTTTGATTATAATCAATAATTATTCAAAAATATAAAACGTTATTCTGACTTGTGAGAAACATTGGGTATTTTTCATGTATTGAACACTAATCAATATCTAATAGATTTAAGCTGTTGAAGTTTTTAAAGTTCAAATTGTAACAGTTTGTGTATAAATATTTTTAGAAATCATTTATTTATCTGTATTTATTTTTATTCTTAACCGTAATTTATTCTTTTGCATTTCCTAATTACTGATGTTCTGTTTATTTTTAAAATCTTTTCCGTTACAGCCGATGAATCAGTTAATTAATAAAAAGTTCGTTTTTATCCAATCATTATGTATATTTTTAATTACTTAGCCAATCAAATCAAGCTTTGTAAATACTATAAAAAGCCATGTTTTTCATTGATTAAATTAATTCAGTTCAGTTCCAGAACTTGATTCGTTGCCTTTAGATCCTAAGGACTCTCTCGCATTACATTACAATTTCCTTTCTGTGGGCCAGGTAGTCAAGTGGTAAGGCACTTGTCTGCGGGTTGGAGGAGGCGGGTTCTACGTTAAATTCTCTTCCAGACGGATCGTAGGGTCCACCCAGACCTCTGTAGAATGGGTACTGGGCTTCTTTCATTGAAATTAAATAGACGAATGAAAGTAATGTGAATAATGGGAGTAGCATATGTACACTATATATATTAAATAATTTCTTCATTAACAAAACCATATAGTAATAAACGATGTAAAATAAATTTAATTCAGAAAAACAATGTTTTTATCATATTTCAAAAGCTTTTATTCCTTTGTTTGAAGACAACGAAGATTATAAGTAACGAAATAAGGAAAAACATCATGTTAAAAATCATTGGGTAAATACTAATTAGAACTTCCCGTAATTTGTAAATTTAAAAGATCTAGATTCTGAAACATAAAAGATCGATATAATAAAGTAATTCAGAATTTCGTTGGAATCGCAGTGGAGCCTCCAAAGCAAAAACAGCTGTTCTAGGATGTCAAGTAGTAAACATGTGGTCTCACCCATTGATGTTAATTTAGATTTTCTTTGTCATTCCAATCATATTGTATTTTTTTTTATTATTTATTATTAATATTAAATTTACAAATTTTTATAGACGCACAAAATAAAATGAAGAATATATATTTTACTCGTGGATATTTTGCAGTATTATTGCCTATTATTGTAGTAGCTATAGATTTAATAGCTACTACAATAGTACAGTAGCTTGTTAACTATTATGTAATTCTTCATAAGTAACCAGCATTGTCACAGAAATAACAATATACGAGAATACCACAAATTGTACGCATCAAGTTAATTTTCAGGCTTCTGATACAAGTATCCGACGCCTTTTATTCCCGGTTTGTACGTTCATCTGTGGACAAGTATCATTAAAATCTCATTAAATTATCATTGAGCACAACAAGCACAACAATCGCAACAATTGCGCCTTTTGCATTCGCAGCAATCACATTTATAATAATAAGGAAATTAAAGCAATAATTCAACATAAATTACGCATTAGAAGCCGTTGCGAAGCATTGTGATTGGTTTACTAATCGCTATCCCTACCTTGTTTTAATGGCAAAAAATCAAGAAAAGAATTTGGAACGTAACGGAAAGTTAAACTAAATTTTAAAAAAAAGTTTTTTAACTAAATTTTAAGAAAAAAGATAAAACTATTACTTTTTTTTATTTAACAGCAAATTAAGTGCTAATTGTTATTAATAATAAACCTCATGTTTTTACAATAAAACATTACTATAACGGAAACCATAGTTAGCCCTTTCATATTAAATGTTGACTAATTTTACAATTACTTGTAACTTTGTGGTTATGTGATAGTTACTTCAAAGACAGTAATTCGCTCGGAATTAACATCCTCGTTTCCCTTTCAATCTTTGAACAGTGTTTATTTCTGGCTGATGAGAGTCAAGGAAGCCCAGAACACGTCCTAATTAGTCTTGAAGGTTTTCTAATTTAGTAATTATTCATTTTGCTTTTAACTACAATATGATTTTGGTTCTTATTATGTGTCTTACATGCCTTTGATAGCAAAATCAAAACTTATTCAGATCCAGTATTTCATTTGTTGTTGTTTTTGGTTATTGTCTTTTATTGAAACGAACCCGTTCTTCGCCATCTAAAAGCAAAAATATACAGAAAATTGGATGCCTGCCAAGGATCATAACACGTAATCATATGTCATAGCATTGTTAGCTAACTAACAAAATCTAGGGAAATCACAATATAGTCTACAGCTTTTGAAAGACATTAATTGCAAATAGATAATAAAAAATTTTCACTAATCATTAAGCAAGTAGAACAATAATTTATAGCAAGTAGTACAATATATTTTGTTTATTTTCACTAGCCTAGAAATTATTTAAATTATTATGGCACTACTTAATATTCTCAAACTAGAAGTATGTTTCTGTAATATTGTATTTCTCTGATATACTTCTTCAAAAGCTTAATTTACTGAACTAAAAATTTAATGAATTTCGGCACCGTTATTCGGCAGTCTGGATTCCGATCGTTATTGCCCATTTGCCCAAAATTTGCAGATTCCATTTCGTTGTCACAATTACATGTCTTCAGGAAAAGAAATAACACTTAGGCAATTTTCTGCTTTGAATATAGCACCACATGCTTGATGTATTGGTTATTATTGGAGTTATTAAATATAGACAATGAAGATACTATATTTGTGAGCATTTCTAGAATGTCTCAACTATCAGATCTAACTACCTAATGGAATATTTATATTTCGAGAAAATAAACAAATGACCCATTCTATGACCTATGGAACTGTACTATGTTTATTTTTAAAAACTATTCTATGAATTATCTAAGACTTACAGAACAGCTCGCGTACCACTCTGAGTTGGCAGGCGATATATTACATCTAATGTATTAGAAGAAGATAAAAATAGTCATAAGTTTCATACATCTGTAATAATTCAATGCTTTGACGATATATTTATGATATTTGCGAATATTAGTGTGTTTTTCTGTTAAATTCCTGCAAAATTGAGCAGTAAAATCTTTTTTAAATGAAGGTTAGGCATGCAGTCCAGGATACGGTGGGAATAGTGCAACAACAGCTCACTTCCACTCCCATTAGAAATATTTTTTAAGGTTATACTTTTCTTTGCAAATTCGAAGCCGCTGTGTGGCGCTCTGCCTCCACCCACTGCAGCAATGACTAGGTGGACTTTCGCCGTTGGCTCTGCCCATGAAGTTCCGGATTGAAGCCTAGAAGGCCAGAATATTATCCTCCCTCTTGATCGAGTGGTTTGCCTTTGAGGAAGCCTTTCGGTCAATTAGAAAGTGCAATTGTCAAAACCGATTCACAGTCGTCATTTGAGTGACTCTGTTCACGCAGAATTAATCATAACCACGCTTTACCCTAAGCACAACTATTAACTGCAAATTGACATGAGAGAGAAAGAGAAATGGAACAGAAGAAGATTTTATAGGATGAGTTTTTTACTCTAGACTCTACATCAAATTAATGAATTCCTAAGCAATTGTAGAAGTTTAAGTAATATTTACAGTTCAGTTCATGAAAGAAGAGCTTTTGATGACGTAATTTGCTTATGGATTGATGTTTCCAGGACGTAACAGCGCCATATATTGCCGAAATTCATAACTGAATCGTATAAACATTACGAAAACATTCTGGTTTCTGTATTTTCTACAGTTACGAATATATTTTTATATTATTGTTATTAATATTTAACTTAAAAATGACTGTTAGGCCCAACACAAGACTAAACAAAACAAACAAATGCCTTTTCGATTCATTCTTATGAGGGGGACTAGAGTATAGCTGTTTCACAATTCTACTTGATCATCAGCTCTAGCCAGCCCCCTCGATAAAAATGAATCGGAGAGGCAAAGCTAAGGTGAAGTCGTCAGTCATTTTTAAGTTGAATTGACGGCACGTTAAACCCAATTTTTTAGTGTTATTAATATTTTAATAATTTTATATTTTTTTAAGATTAATGTTACCGTATTGAAAATGTTTTTAGTAATTGTCCTTTTTTTTATTTCTTTATGCGAGCACAAAACGACGCCATCTTGGACTGACTGCTCGGAGTTCAAGTTGATGACGTCATGACTGGTGGCGTTTGTTCGAGACAAAATCGATCGCTACGTAATGACCATATATCGCAAACCCCTTTTTTTTTTTTGCAAAATACTATTAGTTCTATGTTTTTTTAGTCTATTTCCTAGGACATCCATAATCACTTATGAACCAGTAAACAAATCTTCATGAATCCTGGTATGCATAATGGATAAAAGACAATTTAATTTTTATATGATTAAAGCTAATTCGATTTTAGATTTGAGGATATAATCAGTTTTCAGCGAATGGAAAATATGAAGATGAACTGTTTTTAGATGTAATTATATCAGCCACCACACTTGATTAAGAAATGAAAAAATCTGCAATTTGGACGTCACTAGTAGAAAGCTTTTTAATTGTAAATATTTTTCAGCGGCCGATGAAATTTTTATCTAAAAAGAATTTCACGTACATTAAATATTATGAACTGTTTTGAATTCGATGGATGTAATAAATTAGATATAGTTCGGTAATATGATAATAGGTTGATAAAGTTTTCATTAGGACAAAAAAAATTAGAAATGTGCAATAATTAAAGGAATTCTACTGTTTTTGCTATTATAATGTTCCTTAAGGATTCCAAGCGAATTATTTTGCCATTAAAACATATTTTGTTGAATATTTGTTTATTTATTTTTTTACGAAGAATAATTCTTGACTGATTTTAAATGTAATTAAAAATTTCGACATATTAGTCTACCTTTTATTTCGAAATTTTAATTTCTGTAATACATTTATTAATTGCTCCTTTTAAAAAAGCGAAACAAACGAAAAGCTTATTTTGATAAAGTTTTAACATTTTATTATTCATTTAGGTCTACTTTTATTTTTGTAAATAATTCAATTTTACGTTTATTTTACCCTAAGATATTACAAACTGTTACAACTTAAAGAAAAAGAAAAGAAGACGTATTTATTAGAATGTTTCTGTTTTTCATTGCTTCCAGGTGTTTATATAGATTATATATACACTATTATGTTTCTATTAGTGTTGGCAATATTGCATCCTAAGTTTAAAAAAACGAACATGACTTTTTTTTAATGTGAAAATATGTGAAATTTCTCACATTATCAATGATAGATAATGTTTTTTGCTTGCATTTGTAAACCACATTATTTTCGTCCTCCATGAGATGTTGTCCACCAAATTCGCTTGTTCTCTATGGATTGTTTGCGCATTTGTCTTTATAACCCTCATGGATTATTTACTTACGATTTGCTATGAAGTTTACTATAAATAATGAAAAGTAACAGATCCAATGAGATAATTAAGGAACTATTTTTTTTTCAAGAGTTATTAGACAACATTGTGTTGCATGATATGCTCCTCAATACTTCCATTTACGTTTTATGTAATATCGACAGTCCAACAAAGTGTTTTCTACTCGTAGAGTGTTAATATTATAAGGTCCTTCATATGTTAAGTACATAAGAAAACGAAAGTGAATTTCTGTTTCATTATTCAGCATTCATCGAATATTTCTTTTTCATCGTTCCACCATTCTTCAGTTGATTCATTTCTCTTTGTTCTTACGCCAGAGGGCGTAGCTTACGCTATGCTGTTTTTTTTTTTTTTTAATCCGTTATTAAGTTGTTGGACAAAGGCCTGATCTCCTCTTGCTCACAGATGACCTTATAGGAGGGTTATGGTGACAACCTTTCTTTATGACCGGTCTTCCAGAAACAACTATGCCAAATGGAGAACGGGAAAAGTAAGAAGAAGAAAAAAATCAAAGAAAACACCTTCAGTCAAATTGCCTTGACTCTCGGTCAGTAAGTCAAAAAAAGCAACAAAAAAAAACCACTGTTATCTTGAGTTTAAAATGGACGTTGGATTTGGTGAACACAAGATGAATTCTTCAAATTACACAAGAAATAATACTTTACTTTCCTTCAAAAACTCATACCCGATATTTCATCCTAATTTAACATTACGGACTTACTCATGGTTTTAAATACAAATGA
>JAFIDM010006943.1:73137295-73190083 GCA_023159025.1 Thereuonema tuberculata
TCATTTGTATTTAAAACCATGAGTAAGTCCGTAATGTTAAATTAGGACGAAATATCGGGTATGAGTTTTTGAAGGAAAGTAAAGTATTATTTCTTGTGTAATTTGAAGATTTATGATACAGGAGTATTTGACAAGATGAATTCAAATGATTGGTAATTTATAAAATTTTAAGATCATTATTCCAAGTTAATAAATTATGATAAAGATCACTAATATTTAAAACACTAAAATTATTCATAAAAATATAGCATCTTTCCCTTGCTACAGGTTTTGCAGGCACATTTAAGAGATAAATTGCAATAAATTACAAGCATTATTTATTCTTTCTAAATTCCTTTAATTTCGGGAGTCAAAGTTATTTTTTTCAAGAATTAAGAGCTGATCTTTGAGATGATATTCACGCACATGTACCCCATACATACATACATGTACTCCATACATGTACCCCATGAGGAGATAATCAAAAGGGGAGGGGAGAACTGAAAAACAAAAACCCTGGTTAAAACCACATTAATTAATAGTTGATAAAATATTTGATAGATTAATTTTGATTTGCTAAATAAACTTTCACTTATCCGTAGGCTACAATTCAAATGTAGGCCTACGTTTGTTCATTTAATAATTTTTATTTTACATCATAGGAAATAAGTTAGGAATAAGATAGGAAATGTATTTGTACAATTAAAGCTTACTGTTTAATTATTGAAACAATTTAATTATTGTATATTATACTTTACATGAATTAAACTTTTTAATATATAAATTGGATTTAAATTTTGTAATTTAATTTAGATGCTTGGTCTATACCCTGGAATTTTATTTTTAAATAGTTTAATTAAATACTTTGAATTTGCACTAATACCTTTGGGAAGATAAATTATATCTGAGAGTATGCGAACAAAAAAGTTGAATACCACTGCTCTAAATGACATGAAAATGTATTAATTCAGGTAAGGACTTAAATTACAACAATAAAACGAAATGACATTGTATAAAAGGGCCCAGAAATGAACATAGAAGGAGAAGATGAAGAAGAGATTCTCAAAAAATAAAATGGAAATGCAGGATTTATAAAACTCATTATAAAGCCATATTTTTAAGTTATTAGCTGATTAAGACAATCTATCAAAGCAATGATAGCCTACATTGTTTAATATATTCGCTTAATTGTCATTATAAAAAATAGAAATAGCGGTTTTGAATTGGACTCTAATAAATTTCTTGTTGCTTTCCTGTTTATTAATATGAGTTAATTTATTCTATTATTTGCTATTATTATTATTTGAATTCATTGCAACGCGAAAAATGAATTTGCCTTTAGTATAGTAGTAACATTTTGTTTGCAGCGTAGTCCATTTTAAACCTGTTAATTTTTACTTTTCTTACTTGAAATGTTATTGTTTTATATGCACAAACTTTTCACACTTCACTTATAAAGAATTTGAAATAATAAAATTATTCAATAAGATATTAGCAAGAACGTGTAATTATTAAAATCAAAACCGATCTAATATTGATTTATTAAGTAAAATTTGTTTAGAAATTCATCCCGCCATGATTTTGTATCCTATGAAAACCCTTCACTTCTATTTATAACGTTCGAATATTTGGATTTAAAGAATATCAACAACTAAAACTCAGTTTTTTAATTGAAAACGTTGTTTTAGAAACGTAAGGGATACATTGAGCTGATAAATAAAGGGATTCATGTAAATTAATATGAAGATGAGCGCAATATCCCTAAGAGGAGGACAGAATTAGTCAGAACAATCTAAGGTGTTCCGCTACAGACCATGCAGGGCCTTGACTGCGCGGGAGATTTAAGCTTCCAGCCAGCCTCGAAAACGGGACTGCTTGAGGTCAGGCGGTCAACGCCTTTCCGCCTTTAACTCCCGAGTAAGAAACCAGATACCCATTTGACAGAGAGCTGGGTGAACCCTAAGATCCGTTTGGACGAGCAGCAAGAATAAATAAAAAAATCCATGACCACCTCCGGGAACTGAACCCGACTCCTCCAGTCCGCAGACTAGACTAAACCACTTGGCTACTGGACCCACAATGTAAGCTGCTACAAATTTTATTATTCTGAATGCAATTCAGTGAAATTGTATTAATTGTATAAATACAGACGGGTCAGTCAATCAAAGACGTAATATATTGCAATCCAATTCCATGAAGACGATATCTTAGAGAAAGATGTTAAAAAATTTCAGTTTTTTTGCTGTTGACATTTAAGAAATTGATTAACTTCCTCACGAAATGAATTCTAAAAACTTACAAAAATTACTTGATTACAACGGATCTACCGACACATTTTCTAAGCAAAACCATGCTGTTATTTCTTAAATAGATCAGCACCTGTTGCATGTACAGGTGAAGTATTCCAGTTGCAAGACTTGAAAACACGAAAGAAGTTGGTTCTTTAAATAACTGAATAGAGGAGTTAAAAACTACTTTCAACTACGATGATACATCGAATATACGGATGTAGGCCAGCGTTTTATAACACAACCATGTAATGGAAAGCAGGTATTAGGTGAATGTTCCAGATCTGAATTGGGTAAAAACTATTTATTTCTTGTAAGGTATTTCTAAACACGATTCTTGGCTGTAATCTTGCTCTTTTTTGGAGGTATTGACTGCTATTCGCTGTTTACAATACAATGAGGTTAATCGATTAGGAGAAGAAAAACATTGTTAAATACAGGTCATTTAAGTTGAAACTTAAGATAAGATAGGAATTCTATTGATTGTTTATTTCCCTATTTGTAGCCTTGGAAAGTGAGGTTCATCAAATCAGTCGGTCTGCATGTATAATATATATGTATATGTGTCTCTAAAGCTGCCCTCCCAAATAACTTTTCAACTGCTGTATGAATCTTCCTGAAACTCAGCATGCACAATTAAGGATAAGAGACAATTAAGGATTCCTTTATTCAATTTATTCCTTGAAGATTTTTCTCGAATCATTAGCGCGGGAAGGTGGTAGAAATTCCCTTAGAAACTTATTAGAACCGAAACAATGGGTTTCCATGAGATATCAACAATGTTAATTAGCTTATTATTCCTCTTAATGTCTGCGAGAGCTTCAATATGATTAAAATTAATTTTCTTAAATAAAAGTTTGCGGATTTAACTATTTCTTCTCTAACATAAAAATAAAACAGAAAATGTATTTTTTCTATATTTTTTTGGATGCAATACGGAGATAAAGTTATAACACAACAACAAATTCCCCACCTCATCTTCGGATCACCCAGTGAATGACTGATAGATTTTTAACTGATCAAAAGATGCTAAAATAAATTTCTTCTTTGCCTCAAAATTAAATTAAAATTATAATTCTGGAAACTTCTTTTATAACGGAGGAAAACACTTCCTATATATATAATCAGAACATTATTTTTATGATTTCTTTGAAAATTAACATTATATAATTCGTGATTTCGAAACTAACACTAAAATGGTTCATTTCAATGTTGCTTCACCTTTAAGCCGCGATATAGGTATGCGTTGATGTGCGTTGATTTCTTTTCTTTTTTATCTTTTTACTATTCAACAAATTTTATTGGACAGTTTATGATCTAAAAAATAAACTTTGATTCATTACGCACTTATTTCTAAATCATATTATTACGAGTAGATATTTCTTTTATTATTTATGCCGGAAATGCTAGATAAACATCTCCCAAAATTTGAAGGTTCTTTTCCTCACGATTCTAACTTCACCATCGTTGACCGAACTAACCCGAGGGGCGGATAATTATTATGACTTCGTCTTACTACGGTACTCCTCCCGTGCCGTCGCTAGATAGTATGCAACCATGTGATCACTATCGTTGTAGCAACACAGAGACAGGTTATTCGCAAATGGCGTCACTAAACCAATAACCAATCAGAACCGCATCCTATTATATTCAGATATTGAACAAGAAAAATGAAGCCCTATTATATTTGCTATTACTCCGCAGATTATGTAAGAAATCAATATTTTTTCCCCCATTGAATGAAGAACTCTGCCAATCGAAACAATTCTTTTTAACAACTTTCCTAGATAGTGAGGCTCATCAATTTAATCGTTCAGTTTGTGTGTGTAAGTGTCTCCCCAATAACATTTGTACCGTTGCATGGATTTTATTGAAACTTGGTAAGCAAAGTATGCATTGTCCTTAACTAAAGATTAAAGGCAGTAATGTTGTATTCTTATTTTATAACCTGAAAACTCCGTGAAGTACCCTTCAACAAAGTTTGCCCCCCTACCCCTCCGTTTACACTCTTGAGGATGCGAATAAAGGAAATTCGTCGAATCTTTTAGATTTTGACAAAGAACATTTCTGCGAATATCGAAAATTCGTCGAATACGTATCTTTTCGATTTCGACAAGGAATACTCATGTAAAATGTTACGTTTCCAACTACAGCGGTTTTAGAGATATGAGTACTCTTCAAGAAAGTTTTCTCCCCCTCCCCTGTTTACACCCCTTAGTCCGCATCCGGGTTTTCATTGTTCATGTGTTATTCTGGGATGCATCTGAAACTCCGAGCCAAATTTGGTAAAGATCCGTTGAGAAATGGCCACGTTGTTTCAAGACAAACAAACAACCAGAAAATATAGAGCTTGCGGTTTCTTCATTGAGCAAATTATAATGAATTTAATTATATATGAATTTTAAATAAAAAAAATAAAATTATTTATCGTAAATAAAGAAGGAAAGTAAAAGACATGAAAAAAAAATGCCTCATTGCCTCCAATTAGATTTGAAACCGGTAACCATACCTCCAAACATCAGCGTTTAACCGCTGTGCCACACGAGCACTTCCATTGTAGCGACAGGAGTGAGTTAACAAGCCAATACTTGAAAATTATACAAAAGTGTCAAGGGGATTAAATTAGAGGGAGGGGGAAGTTGTGTCCAGGTTTCAATTGTAGCCTGTTTCTTCCGCAGGGTCCTAAAGAGTAATTCTGCAAAGTTTAGTGCAGATCGGTCAAAGGGTCTAAGAGTGTAGAGCGAACAAACAAACAAAAAAACCAATAAACTTCCTCTTTTATATATACATATAAAATATACTTAATATACATTAATATATATATATACATATATAAGCTAATTTTCTACGAAAGGAATATCTTATTTTTTGAATTCTTCATTAAATTTTCTTATTTAAGGTTTTTGTATTTGGTACTTGTTCCTGTAACAATTATAAATCCCGAGTCAATATTTTAGGAGTTCAGATATATCTTTTTTTTTTTTTTTTTTCGATGCAACATTCCATGAGGTAAGTTCAATAATCAATACAAACTTGTAATAAAAATGCAAATACTATGTCAACAATCTGAAAATAACAAATATAAGAAAACATCCAAAAAAACCGAGGTAGGATCTTTCGCATGTAGGCCTGAGGGTATAGGCGTCCTAATAAATACGAAATAGATGAACTATAGATATAATTAATTTGAAACAAGGAACATTTAAATTTAGGGAAACTGCATTTTTTAACGTTCAAAGTGTTATTAATCTGTCAATAGTTGCTTTTTCCATATTTAACTTGGTTTTTGCCTTAAATAAATTAAGGAAAAAGATGCAAAATTGTTCTCGAAAATTCTAAATCTGATTAAAATTTTCAGAAAAATAGTAAAAATAACTTTATTTGTGGCATTACACAGAGTAGTGAATTCCTGCATTTCCTTCGTAAAATAAACTATAGTAAGTTTATTTTATTTTGTAAGAAAAAATTAATTGACGAAACAATAATACGAAGATGAAGATTTTAATTTTTAATAAGAGTGCTTTTAATGGTAAAAAAATTAATTAGAAAAATAATTGTAATTGTAAACTGAACCCATAGGTAAGAAGCTTAGAATAACAAAACCATCATTTCAGATACTATTAAAGCGCCATAATCAACAACTTATTATCATAGGAAGCTGAAAATTTAGCGCTAAGCAGTGTTTCGATAATCCTCTGTTTGTTTTCATTTAATTTTGAAATGAACCCACATGTAAGAAGCCTACAAAAAAATGAAAACTTATCGCATAGATTTATCTTCTCCATATGGATATTTGTAAATTACTACGACGCCATCTTAAATGTTTTTACATAGCTATATAAGTTATATAATTATGTTTTTTCTTTTTGTTTCATGTAAGCGTTGATTTACAAAAAATTACCTTTTTTTCCAAATAATTAATTTATCGAATATAAAACAAGAAGCCCCTGACAGAACTTACAGCTTACTTTCCTCAAAATGTAATCCATTACAATTTCTTCAGTATTTTTATTTTTAAAAGTCCTTAAACGACAAACTCTTATATTTATTTTAAATTACAATATATCCTTTAAATTACAATTGAAACATTACAGTTTTCTATTTTCTAAAAAAAATAATCTTTTATAAACGTGGACAACGCTAAAAACTTTTGCCTACAAGTCCAAAAAGTATTAATTCCTATTTAAAAATTAAACAAAATACTTAAAACAATGACTCCTTGTTTAAATATTTTTTTTATATTTTTTTAAATTTTTTTTAATTAATATATATGAATTATTACTTTTGAATTTTTATTATGTGTGCAAAAGTTTTTAGCATTGTCCACGTTTACAAAAGATTCTTTCAACCCGCTCACGTTAAAAAAATTAATTAAAGCCGATCGATTTTAATCACAGAAAACCTCATTCAAATTAATTAAAGTCTACTTTTTTTTAAGATATCTATACAAATCCATTGTTTAGTTTTTAATTCTTTGGGGATTTTTGCAGCCTTTTCCCGCTGTTTTCTCGACAAGTACACATTTGAAAACTCTTTTAAATATAAGCATTAGATTGTCCTTAGGCTTTAAATATGCACATCAAGTTTCAAGGAGATCCGTTCAGCAATTTAAAAGTTATTAGGTAATGGCACTGATACTACATACACACAGACATACTGAGTTGATGATTTAGCCTACTTTCACTTTTCTAGGAAGAAAGCTTAAAAAATCGATAAGAAACAGAACAATAATTATTATCAATTGATTGTATTGACTGAAATTGTAAATTGGAACAATAAAAAGTAGAAAGAGACAGACAAAACCTGCATCTCTGTCTCGGTTCTACCAGTGCGAAGTAGTTCTATCTAGGTAGCAAGGACTTCATATCTCAAACCGTTCTCTAACCTTGAACTCTAGCAATTATTCATGCAGTCTGACTTGCAGAGAGTGGGATGTAATCTGTTTTAAAACTCTAAAAATGGGTGAAAGAAAACAAACCAAGCACGCATGACAAATACCGAGATAATGGAGGTTTCGGACCTCTGAATTAAATCAGATTATGCTAAATTATAAGCTAGTTTGAAAGTATTTAGCTGGTTATGAGCAGAAAAGCTTAATTCGGTCATATTTTGTTGCTTCGAATTCGTGTAATTTGTTTCATTTTTCGTCGATTTTCCTACTAGAAAACAGGTTCATCAAAACACTCAGTCTTTGTATATTGTATCTCGCTAATAATTTTTGAATCTTTGTATGGAACTTCTTCAATCTTGGCATGATATTTAAGGACAAAAGACAATGTAAACTTTTATATATATTCTGTGTGGGTATACAAATCAGCCCGCGTAGATGACAAAAGTCCCAAAAGACTTAAGCTCCAACATGTAGTGGTAGTCTAATGTTAGCAATTAAATTTTGGACTTATAGCATAGGCGAACCCAGGATTTTGGAATTGGGGGTGGGGGGCTACAGCCGTCATAGTCATTCTACCAAAAAGAAACCATTGTACTTTCTCGGATAGAAGAGGGTTACACATGCACCAATGAAGTTTCCTCTGAAAACGCAAGACCAAAATCCTAGATTTCTTCCAATTTCGGATCCAATGAGGGGTGGAGGGTGCAGTTTAGCTCTACCAGCCCCCTATGTCTGTGGCTCATAGTGAAGAAGTCTAACATTCTTCAAAATGGTGAAAACATTTTATTACAATTTATTGGGAGTTACCAAAAAAGTTACGATAATGTGAATTATTCTGAAAATGAATTACGATTTTAAAGGAAAACCGTAATTTTAAGTAATATCTTACAAACGCTGAATAAAAGAACCCAGGTTTGGCCACAGATATTGAGTCGATAACATTTTTCTTATCACATTCCATCTAACAAGCCACTGTCTGTGGTTGCTACAGCGTTTGCTGGTACCAAGTTACTTTCTTCATATAGTTGATAACATACTAATAGTAGTGGAGTAATTTCACAAAAATTAGTATGAAAATCTTTGCTCTAAAGATTACGAAGTTTGCTTTCACTAAATACAGATGTTTCGTGATTTATAGTCGTCTTTTCTGCAAACAGAAACAGATTTTACCTTTTTTTACAGAGAAAATTTTGAATTTTTTTCTTCAAATTCTTCAATTTTAATCAAGTGTTTTCTTCAACTTAACATTACACTTGAAACTAAGTTCGAATATCATAAACTTTTGCTGTATTTGAAGTCGATTTCTTTCTTAGCTTGATAATGAATATATGAAAGAATTGTATCATTGTGAACATATATATTTATTACAAAAAGTAAATTACTATTTTCTGATTTTTGTTTTTTTGAGTAAATTACGAATTGATAAAAAATAAAAATAAAATAGCTAGCATGCAGTAAGTAGCGTGCTATCTCAGAGAACATACCATTTTGGTGCTATCCATAGAAGTTCGTGACGCGCTTTGTAAATTTTACTTTTCTCCTGAGTCAGGTCTTATAACACCGAATCAAGCTGAAACATTAATTATTACCAAGATTTTGAGCTTTAAAAAAATCAAGTCTATTTTCATCAGTTTTTTTTTTTTTTTTATTCCAGAACACGAAAAAAAAAATCTAAAATAGAATAACATTATAAGCCCAGAAAAACTCAAGTATAAAACATATTTATTTCTTTATTTAACTTATTTATTTATTTACTTTTTGTAACCGAAAGAAGTAATTTGAAAAATAACAATATACTTCCAAATTTTATTAATAATTAATAAAATTTGGAAATATATTTTATTATTAATTTTATCCAAATTATATTAAAAAGTTGATACAGCAACTTCAGAAATCACTTTTTAAAACCTATAAAAAACAAAACCATTTAAAACCCATTTAAAAATAAAATCCTTTTATAAATATTTTGATTTCACAATAATCATACGAATTAAAGGAGCCTTTTTTCCAGGAAAAGTACAGTCACTCAACAAATATTGGAAAGGCTGATAATTAACATTTCACCTGTTACCTTTAAAACGTGTTTTCTTACAAGGGTTTACTTTCTTTTTATGTAGGGCAGCTTGATCTAATAAATAGACTCTTTTTCCTTTCGTTCGCCCTGCCTTAAAGGCATTTCGATCTGTTTCCGGTGTTGCCCTCCGGGTTTTCGCACTTCCCACGCACTCAGCTCAAACATAGCGAATTGAAATTATACTTCGGTTGTGAGCAGTTCTGTTATTCTGTAAGTAAAAGTCCAAATAAGGCTGCAGCGTTGTTGTACTTGGGGAGTTTGCGATTTCATTAAGGCAGCGAATACGTTGTATTTGCCAGAAAAGAATGTAATAGAAAATTCGATCCCACCAATAACCTACTTCCTGTTGCATTCATTAATAATTTATTGCGGAAGGAATTGAATGATTGCATTGTAAATAGACGTTGTGGTTTCGTGGAAGGTGGTAATAAAATCACCTTGAATGTTACGTGGGGTTTAATAATTGATATTTGACACCTAAAATCAACGTAAGGAAATTGAGATATTAGCTCAAGGTAAAGCCAAGCTATAGTTATTAAATATTCTCTAAACGTACTTAATTAAACGAAGAAAACTGGCCATAAATTGATAGCTTCATTCAGATATTCTAACCATCTGAATGAATATTAATATAAAAGTCATAAACTGTCTGCTGTTCTGAATTACACTATTATTTTAGAATATATTTTCATATTACAGGGCTATTCTATTTTTTTAAGATAGTTTATAGTACAACTTCAAGCGCTTATTTTAAATCCTATTCCATAAACATCGAGAAATTTGTAGTCATCCAACCAAAAAAAAATTAACTCAACTGTATAACCAAAAAAAAAAAAAAATTAAAAAGAAAACTTATTCAAATTCTTTGGCCATCATTACCTAAGAAAATCCAAGAAAAATTCTATTAACATCAGGGTGAGGTTAATAAGAGATGATAGATAAAAATGGTACTTCCAAATTTATTAAAAGAAAAGGTAAAAAATAAAATAAATATTAAGACAAGCAAAGAAATTCTTACGCCTGCATTCCGACGGCTTCGAATGCATATTAAAGCGCATTATAAAGAGAAAACGCGTCTAAAATTATTGATAAAAATCAATGAATACCTCATAACAACTGCCATCCTCCTCGCATGACTGGAATAATGCGAGCACGTCAATTCCTTCACTTATCTTTTATTGTGATTTATTTTATTTTATTTTATTTTATTTAGTTTTTTTCAATTTTGGAGGTGCCGCACTAATTTCCACAAATAAAGAACTGAAGAAAATAAAAAAAAATAAATTACTAAATAAAAATTAATTTACAATTTCTTAATTTTATGGGAGTTCAATTGTTTATTCAATTAAAAAAAAAATAGTAAGCCGATTCAAAAACCAAAAAACAAACGAAACAAAGGGGAGGGGGGGTCAGTACAGATTATTTTTCTATCTCGATAATTCTCTATCTTCGCAAGCCACCAAATGGACCAAAGCTGACCTAAATCATTCCATCTTAAAAAATTTACGTAAATAAATTCGACATTTTGTTATTTCCCTCCTTTTTTAATTTTAATTTTTTAACCTCTTCATGTTTTAAACTTTAATTGTTCTTTTTGCTTCATTGTAAGCTTTTAAATCAATTTTTAATATCAGTTAAAGAAAACACAACAAATTTGTAATAAGATTTGCTTGTTTTGATTTTTTTTTTATATTTTGAAGATCTTTCTCCTAGACTACTTTGAACATTAAACTTTATAAAACTACTTTTTAACTTTGTAATTATAGAAAATAAATAAATAAATAAATATTATTATTTTATTTACTACTGTTGTTGTTGTTGTTTCCTAATAAAAATTAACGCCTGGAGCCTTACCTCCCACATAAATCTGTAGTTTGTTACTTTAAATATTTTAACTTAAATGTTAACCTAAAAGATAAACTAAATTTATAAAATATCAATAACATTTTCCATAGATATTACGAGTATATATTATTGTCTTAGTGTTATTTGAGAATATACTAAATAATCACATATTTTAAGATTTATAATTTTTTTGGATTATGTTTTTTTTATGTTATATATATAATCGAACAGGCCTTTGAGTTTCGCAAAGCAAAGATTTCAATCAATCTTTTGCAATTTAAAATTTAGAACGTATAGGTTATAAGAATAAAATTAACTTATATTACTAAACATATAAAGCCGGACAGTAATCTGAAATTTGAAAAATGCCAATACAAAATTCAAATTACTGTTTCTGTGAAATTTTTCAAATTTCAGATTACTGTCCGGCTTTATATATATATTCTTAGGTAACATAAAAACATAATCCAAAACAATTATTGATCTTATAATGTGTGATTATCACTTATATATAAAAATATATATATTAATATATGTCTGTGTGCATTATTATAAGATTTTTTTTTATAAAAATTATTGTTACTGTTGAATGATTGCTGTGGTGTTACTTACATTACCTGAGGTTTTACAGTTATAATAAAAATAAAGATAATAAAAAGGAAAAGAATAAGAACAAAAATAATACAAAATATTAAATTCGCAGCAAACCAACTCGCCTGTTATGTATTTGCAAATGTGAAATTTTCTAATTTTAAATTAATTAATTATTCGTCGTATTTACAAATATTTGCAAATTTCTTAATTAACTAAATACCGGAACCCATTTGATAGGGGTTTTAAATCCATAACAGAACTAAAAATGTATATTTTTTTCTTTGTTAATGATAAATAATTAATAACTAAATCAATAATTTATCTGGCTTTGATATATCTTACAATCTTTCGGAAATCTTTCCAAATACAAAAAAATTCTGCTTTTAGTAGAGCAGAAGAAAAAAAAAAATAAAACGAGAAATTATTTACAATTATTTTTATCAATTTGGAGCAAATATTTGTTTTTATTTGTTAAGGAATTTGATTGTTTCTAATATTTAGTGCGAAACTGATAAATGGGCAACATAAATTGAAATGAAAAAAAGTTTTTGATTTGGCAAAAAAAAAAAAAGCAACGAATTAATAGTTTTGTTGCCCCAGACGAATTGCTTTCTTCGCTTCATTACACATCCTTAAATCACAGCGAATTTCCTAGGATTTGGGTCGTACCAATAAAATTAACGCCAAATCAATAAATAGTATTTATTTATTTATTTACTAGTCTCTTTAATTATACTTGTTATGGAATTAAGATATCTTATTCCGGGCATTGAAAAATAAACTAAAACATTTTTGCTGGGCATCTCATGCCCTAGGGAAATTTATAGATAACCTTCAGTACAATGTTATTAAAATTGAACATTAATAAAAAAGACTAGGATTTCAAACTTAACATCAATTGACTGAGCATGCGATGTCTTGTTATTCCACTTTAGCGTTTATCGTCTTTATTTGTTAATTTATCTGTTTATCTGTTTGTACGAATATCACACTAAAGTGGCTGGTTGGTGTAACTTAAAATTTGATAAAACAAGAAATAACATTAGTGGACAAAAATTATGCTTTTCACAGTTTGAGCCTTGGGAATCCTGTACAGCTGTTTCATCCTTCTTAGGAATCTTCAGCAAGATTTACCCTTGATGATAGGCTCAGACTACTTCCTTCAAATATGAGCATGATTAATATTAAGTAAAATTACTTCCAACTACAATGTTAAAACAAGAAGTTTTTTACAAAAAACTTTACTTTCATTAAATATTATTCTTTATTTTATTTTTATTTAATTATTTTTTTTAAAGTCATGAAAAGCTACATTTGCTTTTAAAGATACCACTTCACTGGTCATGGAGGTATAGGTCCCAACGATTCTCGACTATCATCTATTTTACAAGTTATAATATCGACTGAAAACAAATAGTATATATTTTCAATTTTCCGAAAAAAATTGGTTAAATTCATTTTAATTACTTCAGCTTCGAAATCGAATTAACTTTAATCATAGCAAACCCTGCACCAATTAATGGATTAGTTAAAAGGAATAATATTCATTGTTTAAAACAATGAAGTATTAATCGAAATAGGATAGAAATTCGTGGTTTCAAATCCAGTGCTTTTCTGTAAGAATTTTTGGTTTCTTCTCAGGCTAATTTCTCTACAAGAACCCATTCAAAAATGTTATTAATTAGATCGTCTCTAGTCCATAAATATGCACACTAAATTTCAAGAAGATTCATCCAGTTGTTCAAAAGTTGTTAGGGAAGACATCACATACACACACACACATATACAGACTGAGTGATTTGATGAACTTCACTTTCTTACAGCAGGAGGTTAAAAACTAATAATTAAATAGCAATTATAATTAGAACAGCTTTTAGATGTGTGAAGTATTTCAGACAAAAATAATAGAAAAGTATCAGAGAAGTGAAAACTGAATTTGCAATCGCCAAACAATTCCCTCCTATGGGCAGAAGTGAACGTGAATAATGCAAATTCCGATACAATAACAGTCACGTTTTATAGTTCCCAATCAGGTTTGACTCTTACAGAGCTACTCTCAAGTGGTCCCCTATTCTTCCTTCTTCTTAATTTATTTCTTTGATTTTTATTGAATGATATCCGATCGTGATCTGAACTTATCAATTCCTCAATTAGCAGTCGACCTACACCAAGTACTTCCTGTCCAACCAATGTCTTACACAGCCATTACCTCTTGAACCCATTTTCGATAACAAGTAAAACAAAGCTGAACAGGCCACTTCCTGTATAAATCAGGCAGGTGAGAGTAGCGATTGTTGTTTGACCACTCTCTCTCCTCGAAGGTCAGGTAGAGGAAACTAAAAAAAGCCAACGGAGCAGCGCAGCGGTGACGCCTTTCTCTGCTCTCTGACCGTCTTAGATATAAACAAAGAAAGTCTGAAATACTCAACGCTCTGTTCAAATAAAGGGTTTGGGGTTATACTATTCTTAGACTACAGACAACGCGTTCCGTTCCAAGATATAGTTCGTTATACGCTTTGTTCGTTATGTGTACCTTGTTTTCCTGAGCTGTTACAGTGTACGTTAGCAGCCATTGTATAGCATTAGAACCATGAACTAAACATTGAATAATCTATAAATGCGTTTTATAATAATGTATGAATGCGTTACGTTTTATCGTACATGATATGTACTTAAATAAAATAAGAATAAAAAACAAGATATCCTACTTGTTAATTGTAATTAAAAACTTGAAGAGTTACAACACAGAAATAAAGACAGTACTAAAATAATAAACGTACATACGTAAGTATTCAATTGTTACTCGTCAATAGCTTCATCAGAGATCATATTTGGGACACTAATTTTGTATGAATTGTGAAGTTCGTTATAGAAATGTTCGACAATCGAACATTACTAAACCGAGAGTTATATATACAAATCTATGAATTCTTTTCTAACTTAAACTGAAAACAGTAAATCACCAATTTATGTTCCCATTCCTGCAACCGCTTTACATTGTATTCATGCTTTATGTACTCATACGATCGCGTTGCATCGACTGCGAATATTGAATGGCAACATTGAAAGTTATAACATCTCCTAAATAATCCATCTAATTTTCTCCAAGTTATTTAGAGTTTAAAAGCATTTTTTAAGGAACATATTTTATTTTATGATCATCCTTAAATTTAGGATTTTTAAGTATTTGTATTTGTTTTTTCGACATTAAACTGTTAAATTTTTACATTAGAAATTATTATCAATAGGTATATTGGCTATTTTTACGCTAGTTATTTACTTAATAATGGTTTTGTTATGATTTCACAAAATAAAAACAAATAAACCGAATACTTTATTTATAAACGTCGTAATTGTATAAGAAATCAGAGCTCAACTTACGACGCTTTATTTCAGGAACGGAAGTTAATTAGATCGTAAGATACGACATATTATGTTTTTACGTAATATATTTTTTGTTTTTCTTATGTGGATTTTAATAATTTTATTTTATGTTTTAATAAAAACTAAATTGAAAATTAAAATTATTAAAATATTTTAATGTAGTTTCCAACTCAAAAAAAAAAAAAAAAATCGCAAAAAAATGAGGCTCACGGAATTTTGTGGATCCTTTTAATAGCTTTTGAACAGTCTTCTTGAAACTTACTATGCATATTTAAGGACCAAAGACAATATAACATTTATATTTAAATTTTATTCCAAGTGGGTGGGAGGGGGGAGGGGGGGCCCTTGATGAAATGGCAACAAAAATACCCTTAGAAGGGCATTACAACCTAAACGAATGGGGTTTCATCCATGTCTTAAACAATGAATTAATCTTTTTAGGTAATCTAGTAATTGGCGCCTGATTCTTTGGATTAAAATTAATCCTGTTTAAACAAGTAAATAACATTTTTTTCTTCAGAAAGTGGGAAATATATAGGATATTGTTGTAGGATACTATTATTATTATTATTATTCAGATATTATAGTTTGAAATTGAAAGTAGGCGTTTCGTTGTTGTCGTATTAATGACTTAAAAAAACAAACAAAAAATTAAAAAAAAAAACAAACAAACAAAAGAAAGGCTACATTCCTTCAACTTAAAAGCCATCTTTGCTTAATGTAAGTTCTTTCAGGATTGTCTTGTTTTCTTTATTTTATAATGAACGCTATGTTGTTTGAACATCTAATTGTTGTATTGTTGATTACCATGACCACAAGAGAGCAGGTTTCTCTACAAAATAGAGACAGATTGGAGGAAGTTTAAATGTCAGCTTTACTGTAAGGCAGTTGTCTTAAACTTCGCGATCAAAATACTCTCGAGACGCACATTCTTTTGAACTTTAAACTATTTTATTACAGCTCCATCAATTAGTTCTTTATCAGTGAAAGTCAACTTCAGATATTGGTAATTTCCTTGATATTGAGGTACATAAGGTATTTATTATTTTGACATAATAATGGTTTGTTTGTTTGTTTGTTTATTTTGTTTTGTTTTGTTTGTATTTCACTAACCATATAAAGTCTTACTAATCCGCTTGGATATTTTTGTTTTTGTTTCTCACTTATCACGCTAAAACGGTAGGACGGATTTTCTTAGAATTTGGTACATTGTTTATCTACAGTATAATCAATTTAAACTATAAGCACTCCGTCATTTTCTTATATTTTGATACAGATGCTTATTTTTGGTCCAACTTGCAATATGAGTATTATGAGTATGACTATTATTTTAGTTCCCTTCCTAAAAATTATTCTTAAAATTGATTTCATTCCCACAACGCAATGGATAAGCTGTTCAAGTTTTATCATTATAGACCTATTCATTTCTATGATATAAAAATGCAAAGTTAACGTATATTAAACTGCTGTTGAGTAAATGATCTCACGTTCTTTATTGTCGTTGTCGTTCAAAATTCTGCTTCAAATTTTAGCTTAGAAATTAAATTAGAAAAAGAATAGACATCATGGCTAAATATAAAGAAACTTCACAGGATTTGTGGCTATTTTCAACAAAAAAAGAGCTTTGAATAATTAAAAATATATATATATTCGCTGGATTTATTATTTTCTTAGTAATACATTTAATGTATTTTTAATTAGTTTGTTACTGCTAATAATAATTTTGTATTGTAATTTTAAAGTGACGTTATTACTATTTAAAAAATATGCATTTCAATATCGTTTCATTTGTAATGATAATTGGTGCTCAATGTATATAAAACTGCTTTATTCATACGTTTATTATTTGTTATTTAGAAAATTTAATAAACAAATGATATTAGAAAAATTATAGGCAGAGGACTTAATTTTTCTTATTTATTGTAAGAAAAAAAATATACTATGGATGCAAAGTTAAGAAAATACAATTTTTTATTGCTAGTGACATATTGACCTACTGTTGAAAAAGTGGGTGTGGATTGAAATCAGGGGTTCGTATATCAGAAGGAAACATCTAAATATTATAATTAATAGAGAGAAACACAAACTACCGTAATGACGATACATCGACCGTCCCTAACACCTACCCCAAGGGCAGGGAGAGGTTGAAGCCCGTAGAATTTCGTTTACCGCTAACCAACCTGAATTGACCCGTTCCTTTGCTACTCAAAACAAAACAAGGTGTAGAAACAACTTCTATCCCTGCCTGAGGCTCGCAATCTCAGATGCCCGAGTTCTGGAGAATGACAAGGAAAGACCAAACATTACAACTCTGGAATGCATACAGGATAAAATGCATGGCTTTACGAATCTGTAAAAAGTAGGAAAACCAAGTGCTTTTGATTTTCTGCTCTTAGTTTCCGAGTTGTCCAACAGAGGGCCAACTGGATTTTGTGACTAACTTTTCCCCAATTTTAGTTGAACTGAAAAACAGGACTTAAAAATGTACAATTTTATTTAAAAAAAATTAATAAACGACCACTAAAAGGTGGTTATTAATAGAAAACTCACTCTAAACTTAAGAACCATCTTTTAACAGGAGTTGTTCAAGATATTTATGAGATATTTAACACGCACGTTTTGTAATAATAAAATGTCAACCTGATAAATCTCTATTCTTATACTTGATTACTTGTATCTCTTGGATAAAAAGAATCTTTTCCAAATCTTTTTCTCATAAAGAAGAAAATAAAGAAAAGAATGTTTGGAATGTTATAATTGGTTAATAATTCATTGCCACTCATTGGCTGTTGCCTAATTAGACTTAATCTGGAATATAAGCCTTCAAAATGACTACCAAAGCAACATAAAAAAAATAAGCTACGTTAATATCATACAAAAAGGATAAATTAAAATATTTATTTATATTTATTCGGGTAATGTAATTTAAAATTAACAGATGTAATATGTAAGCTTTTTCTATTTTTATTGCGCATAAAAAATTCTTAGAGGCTGCCGGATTAATTAATTAATGGATTTTTAATGTGTATTTTGTTTTTAATTTAGTTTTTCTGGAGGTGCCATTCCCATGCCTACTTATAATATTTAAGCTTTTCATTATTTTTTTTTCAATTAAACAGAAATTCTAGACTGGATCCTTAGGAATCAGAAAAGGTTAAGAAGACGTACTGACGATACAATATAAATAAGAAGTTCAAAGATAGTTTTAGAGTGAGGATGGTTGACAATAAATAATGGAAAATAATGTTAATTATTTTATTCGTCTAAAATTCCTGCAAAATTATTAGCAAAAATTAAGAAACAATGTATCGAATTTCATGACTGTCTATAAATGATCTTAGTGCTCATATAATTTATCGATGTAGCTAAGTCTACATTTTTAAGATAATTTTATTGTTATACTTACAGTATAACAAAATGAAGTTAATATAATTCAAAGTTAATAGAGTATTAAATTATGTTTATATTACATTTAAATAAATATTATAAAATAGTTATGTTATTTAAGTGGCTAATTAATCAGTTAACTAAGATTATTTAAATTATTTTTATTTACATTCTTATTTTCTTGTTTTTAATTACATATTCTTGTTTTTGTTTTGTGTTTATAATAAGGTAACTGAAAAAGAAATCTGAAGGGAAAAAATAGTTTGAGATATTATTAATAGTTTCAACTCTTGTGTAGCCTAGTATCATCAGCTTATTGGATTTTTATAAATTGTAATACTTCAATCTTAAAATGGGATAATGTAATTTAGTATTCTAATATAAACTAAAGTTGCGGTAGCGAAAGCGAAAAGAGAAAATATTTAACAATCGGTGAGACCACGTGTTTAGTAAGTGACATCCTAGTACAGCTGTTTCACGCTCTTTGTCGATCATCAGCTAGAAGCAGTCACCAGTAAACAGCGAGGTCTCGCTACTGAAGCTAGGAGCCGATTCCAATGAGAGAAAATATACATTTATGCGATACCTTATAACTGAAAAGAAAATTTTCTATTCGAGAATTATAATAAAGATTTTTTTTAGATAATTACAACAGAAAACTTGCCCTTAAAAGTTAATTTTTAATTTTTCTTATTTGACAACAATACTTTTAATTATATATTATAATCTTTCTAATTATTATAAAGTTCGAAGTTTTATATATTTTCAAATTGTATCTTTTTCCTGTTATTTATTTATTATTAGTACTTAAAAAAAAAGAAAAAAAAATGTTAACAGTTTAAAACAGTTCAATATTTTAATGTATTTATTTGAAAAAAATAATTATATTTCATTGTAATTTAATTATATTATATTATATTAATTATATTTCATTTGTATCATTTTGTAGGTTACGATACGGTACGGCTTTATTGTTTTGGCAAATGCTAATCTTTTTAGCTCTTTATGAACTCAACTAATTTTTTTAATTAATACTAATAAAAAAAATGTTATTTAAATATTGTGATTATTCGTAAGCGTAAATATAGTTCTATCTATAGAAAAAAAACAAAATTCCCAATAAAAAAAAAATATGGCAAACAACTCCGTCAACTTTTGCATCTGATTAAAAAAAAAAATATTTTTAAATACTTAAATTGTTCTGCATTTGTTTAATTATATTTTTAATAATGAGCTTGGTTGATGGATGAAACACTAGAATACGTTTTAAAGTAATTTCTAACTAAAATTAAAGTGAGTTTTATATATTTATTAAAAAATTAAAATAACTAAATTAAGAATAAAATGTTTTAACAGAAACAAAATAAATTATTAAATAAATAAATAAATAAATAAAAGACGCTTTTGAAAAAAAAATAGTGTCTTTTCAATAACAAAATACTGTAAATTAAAGTATTGCACTAGAAACATCAAACGCCACCTTATTTCCAAAATATTAAAGCCGCACGTTTCTACAGAATCTTTCAAGTAACAATTCAAGTCATTATAGCTTCCCTGTCGAAAACCCGGTAAAAAAACAAGTACTCACCGCCGGCAGAGGCTTGGTCATCGCGGCACGAAGCTAGAGATGCCGTGTGTGAGAATCCCTTTTTCGGCGCGATGTTAGGTGCGCTGTCGCTTGCAAAGCCGTGCGTCTATAGCACTACCCTGACCGCAGGCAGCTGCTCGTGTGGTGTCTGTCGCTATAGCGCGCCAAAAAACCTTAACCTCATTTTAAGCTGACTTCAGAAGTCAAGAGCTCAGTTGTGTTTGGATGGAGGAGGAGTAGTACTTCCGCTTCCTCTATATACAGCGCTCAATTCCAGCTCTAATTATGCAGAGCGGATGGAATTTCAGTTATTCTACGTAAGATGTAATAATACACAAGGTTAAGTCGTTTGGTGTGTCTGTGTTTGTGTGGTTTTTTTTTCTCGTATTCTCACAATGAAAATTATATTTGTTCAAAGACAAAAACAAAATTAAACTATTAAGCTCTCTTGGTCTCAGCCCATTTTAATTATTTGGGAGGGAAAGTAAATACATTCCAACTTTCACAATTAAAATGTTTTAATATTATTATTATCATTATTTTTTTTAGTATTATTAAAATATTAGTTTACCTCATATTCTTTTCTTTTACAGTAAAATAAAAGGCAAACTAAATAAAAAGAAAAGTTGCTGACCAAATAAACATTAATGGGTCAGAAAGTCGTGATTTGGAGGAACCCAGGTTCAATTCCCGTAGGAGGTCGGGCATTTTTCCAAGATTATTTCTCCTCCAGACGGAACCTAGGGTTCACCTAGCCTTCTGTCAAATGGGTACAGGATTTCTTACTCGGGGGAGTAAAGATGTGCTGGCGTCGCGTCGGGCTGATCACCCGAATCTCAACTAATCACGTTGGTCGAGAATCGCTGGGCGCCTAAACTTCCCAAGCACCCAAGGGCCTACAGAGGTTACTTTTTAGCTTAAATAGACCTTAGTGATCCCTTACGTAAAAGTGGATAATTTCATTTTACTATTAGATTCTTGGCGATATATTAGGATATATATAGCAATTCATTGCAGCTCATTATTATATGAAAGTTAGTGGAGCGTAGTTACCTTAATGCAGAGATCTGATGTCGTGGCATTCCCAGAATGAGATGTTTCAATCATTTTGCGGGCCGCAACTGCACAAAATACATCACGGTATCAACACATTAGTTGCTGGTACAGTAGAGCCCCGATTATCCGCGGGATTGGGTGAGAAGGGCTTCGCGGATAACGAAAATTGTGGATAACCCGAAAAAAGACTAAAAATGAGGTGTAAACACGAAAAAAAAATATTTCACCATTAAAAACTACGTTTTATTGTACAAAAAACATAATATGTAAAACTTTTAAAATATATACAGTAAAGTAGAAACCTTTGTTCTACGTTTGCATCCACAAATTCTGAGAAGGCCTATAGGATTACGATGCACTATAAACCTGCCAGTACTTTTCGATCTTCGCACTGTAGGGCCTATTGTATTTTCCCTGTTGTTGGCTTGGATTAAAATTGAATTTTTTGAGGTTCGTAATTCAAAAAATTTTTCGCGGTACTCGCGATAATCGGGGCTTTACTGTATTTTCTGGCACCGGAGATTAGTTATGAGGACTGCAGTCAGATCTTAGCTGCGGGGCCCAATTAAAAAGAAAAAAAGAATATTATATTTTCGTAAGAGTTGCGAACTGTTAGGTTGATAAATCCTAAACAATTCCTTTGAAGTATTTCACTGAATATTTAATATTTTCATTGTAAAATTTTATAAACATCAACAACTATTAAGATAAATTGACGTATCAACTTTCGAATATATATATATATATATATATATATATATTTAGGACTCTAGCTTAATACTTATTGGTCGAATATGTATCAAAACCAACACAATTTTCCTTTCAATAATCAAAACTTTCAGCTTCCAAGGATATACAGTTTTTAAATAAGGATATGCGGGACTTGATTCAAAATTTCATTCTATTTGTAGCCTTCTTCGGAGGAAAGTGAGGTTCCTCAAATCATTAGTCTGTTATTAATCATTAGTGTGTCTCCCTTAGTAACTTCTATATCGCTGGATGAGTCTTCTTGAAACTTGGTATATAAATTTATGGATTAGAGGCGATTTAACTTTTCTATTAGAATGCTTTTCCAAATAGGTTTTTATCAAGAATTCAGTGCGAGAAGGAGGCAAAAATCCCCATAGAAAAGTATTGGAATCTTAACAATGGATTTCTACGGATGTCTTAAGTAATGTGTATTAATCCTTTTAGTTGCGCGTGGTTTGATATGTTTAAAATGAATCGACTTCCGACAATTGGAAGTAGTGTTTAATTAATTTCTGTAAGAAATGGAAAATTTGTATTGCTTCTATTCAGCAAATATTAGAATTGAAAATAAGAATAGGATTTTCATTTTTTTTTCCCACGACTGTAAAACATGCAAAAAGAAAAATAATAAAATAAAGGAATGACAGTTTAAGGAAAGTAGGCTTAAAGTTCTTTCTCCACACATTAAAAACCATCCGAGAAGTTTTTTAACCCAATGGTTAGCATAGATATTAAAATATGCCTGGTATCAACACTTAAGAAATGAAAACTTCTCTCTGCGGTTATCTCTCTTAGGAATTATCAGTGAAATGATTTTGTAGAACACCTTTTCTGTTGGCGAAGACTTTTATCTTTCTCTGCCATTGAGTTTTTGTCTCAATTGATCTCTGTCGAACTGAATAATTTACTCTAGCGTAACAATGAGCACAGATACTTATGTTGAATCTTAACCCTTTTCCCAAAGCAAATTATTCAATTATCCTCAAGAAACATTCTGGAAAGGTCTGAGAGCAAAAGAGGTTCATTCTATCAATTTTTTTATAGAGATTTTGATAGATTTTCTGAGATTTTATTAAAAGGCTGAGAGATCAAAAGGGGGACCTCCATTGATTTTTGTGTAAATTGGAATAATAAGTAAGATATTACAAATAGAACAGTTTTTAATTCTAACGATATCTGAACAAAACAAAACAAAAAAGTTTCCTTTGCTTCCTTTTAAAACTGTTTACATTTTTCTCCTCATTTGATCTTTGATTTGTTTTATTTTTAGTTTCTTTCTTTTTTTCTGTTTGATCCTATTTTTTTTTTACAATCTTACTTGAGAAAGCTTGCATATATCTTGTTTTAATTAGAAGAATGATCACTAATATATTATAATTTTTCTTACACAAAAAGGCCAAAAATATTAACTAATTATCCGATTCTTTAAAATTAACCTTAAGAATAAAAGAGCAATCAATACAGTGTATCCCAAAAATGTACTCACTCTTTAAATGATTATAATTTCGATGTTTATTAAGATAAATATTAGTTTTATAATTCAAATTAAAGCTAAGAAACGTAGAATTGTTTTGAATTATCGCAAATGTTGGAACTTGATGGTAATTCTGGTCCAGGCACTGCTGTTAACGTGAACTAACGGAATTGCAAATATCAGGACTCATTTCAATTGGCATTTTGGGCGCATTCTGTTTTACTAATCCATAGCTTTTAGTTCATTACTTTTTCGTTTTGAGCCAAAAACTTTATCTTTGACCTGTTCCCATAAAAAAAAAAAAAAAAATCCGAGTGGTGTGAGGGCTGGGACACATCCAGGACACCCTGGACCAGATCGACCTTCACTTCCAACACTGCTTTTTTTCTGCTTTAATTTGAATTATAAAACTTAAATTTTTCTTATTAAACATCAATTTACAATCATTTAAAGAGTGAGTATATTTTTTGTGACACCCTATATATAAGTATTCGTGAGACAATGGCTGGGAGTATTGGCGACGTCAGAGTATCTCAAAATACATTTTGCAACTTAAAATCTAAAAAAATATAAACAAAAAACTAACTATATAGAAGAAAGGTGTTACACTTAACGGAGACAAAGAACGTACAGATTTTTTTAGGTGGCCCAAATTTGATAGCGACTGTACACGCCCAAAACCCCCTGTGGGTACTTATATTGGTCCCAGAATCATTTAACATTGGTAGGTCACTTAATCACGTCTGCGTCTGAGGGATGAAGTGGATTATAATAGCTTCAGATGAGGAAAAAAGAGCAAGACAAAGGAGTCAGTAATATTTAATTGTTTTTGAGCTTCATTACGAAATACAAACACATATTAAAGTATATGTAACTTAAAAATATTAATATACTGTATATCTGCCTAGACTTTTCAGCCAGATTAGAATAAAACAAAAGATTTTTAAAGAACTTGGAGCCTAATTTCCTTAAAATTACGTTCTTAAAATTTATGTTTTGAAGTCATGAAAAACGACAAAAATCGAAAATCCTATATTTATATTCCAGTTAAAATATTTACTGAATACAAACATTACACATTTTCCCCTTTCTGGAAAAAGAGGAATTAAATCCGCAATATTTGCTCAAATTATATAAATCAGATTAATTTCAATTAGTAGCAAACCACGCGGAATGGATAAAGAGCTTAATATTCATTATTTAAGACAATGAGATATTAACAGAAAGAGTATATAGAAATTTCTTTTTTGCATTCCAATGCTTTTCGTGGGAATTTTTGTCGCCTTCTCTTAAGTCTGGACAAGGACCCATTTAGAAAAGATTTTAAATGTATAAGTTAGTTTGTCCCTCCTCCTCGAATATGCATACGAAGTTTTAAGAAGATTTGTCCAGCAGTTCAAAAGATATTAGGAACACATACATAGACTGACTAATTCGTAGACTGACTTCAATCCCTTTATAAATCCCACCAAACGGGGTCTGTATGTTCTATAGTTATTACAATATGATATATAAATATATTTATGTAAACAAAAATTAAACTAAATGACATTAGTTTGCTGCAACATGTAACATGATCTATAATTTTTATGTATTCGGCATTTAATTTTTTTTACGTACATGAATATGATGTAAATATGATTGAGTTTTAAACAATTTATATAATAATAATTAAATGAGTTCGAAGATCTCAGTTTTTGAAGTCAACTGTGCCACGAGGCGCCATTGCAAAACTGTATTTCGGCTTGTCTTAGCAAATTCACGATATAAAAGATAGAGTAAATGTATTATCACAATCAGATAATTAAGGACAAGTTGTTTGAGAAATTAAAGAATATTGTTACGCCCGTAAACAAACTGTTACGCATAGTTCGCCAGGGATCAACAAATATGTGGCTCTGGCAGATAGGGTTAAAGATGAAATAGCAGGCCGTGATAGTTACATTTAGAATCACATAGTATAATTAGGAGTGATGGCGAAAAGCCAGATATTGTAATTGATGGACTTGATATCTTATATCAAATGGAGACACTGTAAAGGATAGTTTTAAAATAGATACAGATCTTACTATCCAAAACGTTTTGTAACAGTATTAGGATAAATAACGTCAAAAAAATTGATATTTTTCATTTGTTATTTATATGTAAGTAAGTCATCGCAGATGACATTGTAATATGGGGTGAGAAAATTGTTGACGTACAGAGGGAATTGGATGAATGGACTCTACAACTGAAACTGGTGGATCTTGAAGTTAGCGAAGAGAAAAGTGAAGTGATGGTGGTGGGACGGGACAAAAACCTGGAAAGGGATATCTGCATAAACACAAGGCATTGAAGATCACAGATAGTTTTACTTACCTAGGGGCCGAAATAACAAATGATGGTAAAGTGGAGCATGAAATCACAAGACGGTTGGAGAAAGGGGAAAGCTATACCAGGGAGTGAGACACCTGATATGGGATAAGAAAGTCCCAAGGAAGGCAAAAGAAATAATCTATAAAATGTATTACGTGCCTATAGTCACCTATGCAGCGGAGACATGGGTGATGAACGCTAGAGACTGGAGTAGACTTCAAGCTGGGGAGATGAAATTTCTTAGAGGTATAGTAGGAAAGACTCGATTAGACAGAATGAGAAATGAGGATATCCGGGAGGAGTTGGGGGTAAAAAGTTTGAGGAAAAAGGTGGAAGAGGGAAGGCTGAGGTGGTTCGGGCCCGTGAAAAGAATGGAAGATGGTAGGACTCCTAAGGTTTGGCATGAGTTAAAAGAAGGAGGGAAGAGACCAAGAGGGAGACCGCGTAAGCGATGGCTGGATGATGTGAAGCACAGCCTGGAAGAGAGAGGCATCCCATAGGAAAGAATATGTAGAGAAGAGGCTTGGAAGAACAGGGAGAGGTGGAGAGGCTTAGTTAATTCCTAGACCCACAGTTGGTGGAACAGGAAAGGATATGTATGTATGTATGTATGTAAGTAACTTGAAATCTCAGTGGATTTACTGATTTTTGGAAACCCCTTATACGAAAATGTAAAAGGGGAGGGGTTTTACGTTCTGTCTGCCCATCTGTGCGTTCATCTGTAACCATCTTTACAACCCAAACTATGAATCGGACAGACAAGAGTCAGATAGAGCTGGAAAAAATACGATCTTCGGTCTGCGGTCACTTCCTGTTACGATAATAGGATAGTATTTAAGCATGAGGATTCTTATTACCTTAAAGGCATTCGGAGTGGTTTTATTCAGCTCGTGATCGCTTAGTGATTAGTACATTGTGCTTTGGCTATAACCCAAGTTCGAATCCTGGTCACGGCATAGCTTGACCATATTTTCGTGGTTTTGGTTTCGTGTACCGCTTTATAAAAGCACTTTTTGCCTTGTTTTTGTCGTACTGAAGAGTTATTTCTTATTCTATAGTATGATTGATATAACTTTTTACCACGAGTCATTGTATCTATATCTCTTATCAGATAAACGTATTACTGAAGATATAATTTTTAAACGAAAACAATTTAGCTTTACAAAAATACAATGACCTAGGTAAATCCGCAACACAATTACGGGCCAATCTGTTGACATCTTGGTAATTGTATATGTTCTATAATGCTTATTCGCTACAACCATAATGCGCTTGAGAGTCTTCTTTAGCCACCCAGGTTTTTGAATTTATTATTAGTTTCCTAATTCACTGTTTATGATGTAGGATATCACTAGGATATCATTAGGTAAGATATTATATATGTAGTTGCTTTGATTTTATATTTTTAATCTTTTATCCATTTTTATCTATTATTCACTTTTGGCAAGTTTTATTTATAGAACTAAATCTCGTCACATCAACATAGCATTCTAATTTCATTATAGAACAGAAAATTTTAAATATGTCCAAGTCATTAAAGAAAGCAAACTAAGAAAATTTAAAAGAAACAAATACATAAAAACACAATAAAAGGCCTTGTT
Organism: Thereuonema tuberculata; assembly: GCA_023159025.1. NCBI lineage: Eukaryota > Metazoa > Arthropoda > Chilopoda > Scutigeromorpha > Scutigeridae > Thereuonema > Thereuonema tuberculata. Next base: position 73,164,562 of record JAFIDM010006943.1, read on the forward strand.
TTACAATAATTACTAAAAAAAAATTCAAAAAATCAAACTAATAAATGTTCGATTTCCCCTCCTCCATTTCCCTGTCTCAGGGCGAGCCCCACCCTCCGATATAGCTTTGAAAATATTCTGTTGTATGTCAGGGATATTTATTTGGAGGGCAGCATCATTAACTCTTTGTAGAAGTTCCTGGTGAGACACATTTTTTTAAAAAAAAATTATATAAAAAATAAAATATATTTTTTAGAACTGAGAGCACATCAATTTATTTTTTTTAACAAGTAGTTATTATTAAATTTCCTGAACATTTAATATAATTTCAATTTCTGATATATAACAGTTCTAGAATACTCATAACAAAGAAAAAAAATTAAATTATTTCATGAAAATTAATGTTAATGTCGATGGGAAATTTCGAATGAATAATTAATAAACTCAATGAACTGACCTTTTTATTCAAAAGTAAAATTTTAGGACTATTTAGCTGTTGCTAATCTAAACGACCAATGACTAAATTAAATCTACGAGTCCCTTTATAAATAATAATTATTCAGTATATTGTCGGTAAAACATTTACATAACACAGTTTACTTGATTTAAGATGCCTATCCAATTCTAATTATAGTTTAAAATGTGATACTTCAGTGACCATGTCGTATTATTATAGTAATGTAATCGAGTTACAATAACATTAATTCAATTAATTGAAGTTAGAAACTTGTCTGATTTTTTTTTTTATAATAATTAATTATAATAATTGTTTACTGTTAAGAATTACACATCAACAGTTTCAAGTTTTTATACTTTGTTTTACCATTAATAGTTAAATTTATTGGAAACTCCCAAATGAAGAATTTATGAAAAAATCAAGTTATCAATAATAATAAAAAAAACTAGATACACAAAACGCATTTACAAAATTTGCTAAAGTTAAGTAAAAAGCATTACTTATCAATGTACTAGATATAAACCGTCACAACTTTTCATTTTATTATTATTAACGTCTTTTACTTCACCTTTAAGATTCACTAAGTCTCGTATAATCTTGTAAATCTGGATTTGATGTTTTCCTGTCCGCCCACTCAAGAGAAATTCTTTCAGAAAATACAGATGACAAACACGCCTCAAACATTTCATATTTCCATTAATAACTTTCCCTTTTTAAAAAAGCTCTGTTTTTAAGAAATAACTTAAATATTAATAACATAATACATAAAATTTAAAAAAGATATAAATGTACATTCGTCTATTTCAACAACAACAAAAAATGTAGATAATAGATTTTTAAGAGTTTTATCTATGAATTCAATTATTTCTATCAGGGAATAACAGGAACCGATTCGAAATCATTTTGATTGAATTTTATTTTTATTTCTCCTGAGATTTTCGTTTTGGAATAAAATTTCAGGAAATTATTTTAGTCTATTTTCCTAGCAAGTGAAGTTCATTAATTCTGTCTGTGTGTGTGTTTTGTCTCTTTTAATAGTTTGTGAATGACTGGATGGAACTTCATGAAACTTGGTATACACGTTTAAAGATCTAATTTTTATGTTTGAAATCTTTTTCAATCAGTTCCTTGTCAAGGAAGTAGCACTTCAAAAATCGCCATAGAAAAATATTAGTACTCAATGTCTTAAAAAGGGTATTAATCCCTTTAATGAATCCCTCAATTTGCGCCTGGTTTGATATGATTAAAATTAATCCGTTTTAAACAACCGGTTTTGTATATAACGCAGATTTGAATTTTTGTTTTATAAAAAAAATCTGCTCTTTTTATTCAGCAAATATTAAAATTTGAAAATAAATATAAGCTTTTCGTTTGGGAATTTTTTTAGGATTTAAAAAAATAAAAAAAAAAAACCACACCAAAACAAAGAAAATTTTTAAAGAATTTAAGGAAAGTTATTTCAGAAACTTCTTGTCTTATATGGATTCATTACTAAAACTTTATTAAGAATATGATTTTCCTAAGATTTTTTGGTCAAGTTTGATTGATTAAAAATGACGAAAGAATAAATAAAACTTTATTAAAACATTTTACGTGTGTTCAAATAATTTACTAAAAAAAGGCAGACATCCAAATTTAAAATAAAATAATTTATCAACAAATGAGCATACATGTTTCGGAATGCCGAAGTTAGATTCCATTTTCAATGCTGGCAATTAATTGCAGGAGCCTCCTTTTTATGTAAACCCCCACCAATTAGAGCAAAGGAAAAACCATGGGTGGAGAACCTCGTAGATCGTTTATTTTAAATTTGTGTATCTGCCTTTTTTTAGTAAATAAATAAAACTATTTGTATTTTTTAGCTCAATATTTGAAATATCTAATACGAGATATTTCCAATATTACTTTCATCCATATAAAAGCTATCTAAACATAAGGAAAGTAATTATGGAATATCCCACATTTGATGGTTTTTTTTTTTTCTTGCAATAAAATGAAATGTAAATTTGCAATAAAGTTGAAATAAATAGTAAGAAAAAACAAGACTTTATATAGAAAGAAGGAAAAAAAATATAAATTAGATTTAATATATAAATCTCAGAATACTTATCTCTCTAGTTAGCATATGCACGAGGTTACAATACGGTATGGTAAGTCTCCAAGGTCATAGAAAGACACTACAAGCATCCAAAGAATTGACTATACCAGTAATTTTATTGTGCCATCTCAGAGGACATTGAAATGGATTTATAGTAGACGCGACGAGTTTTGAAACTCCCAGAATGCAATGCAGATTATAGATTTCCTTTCCTGGCCGTTCGCTAACATTCAAATAGAAGAGAAGCTACCCCTTCTATTTGAATGTTAGCGAACGGCCAGGAAAGGAAAATCTATAATCTGCGTTGCATTCTGGAAGTTTCAAAACTTGTCGCGTCTACTATAAGAGTGCCGATGAGGTACTTTAGAATCTGTTATAAAAAACACAGACAGTTGAACGAAGAGAAGATGGAGTTGTGTTCAGTTTCATCTTCATTTAACTCTTTTGAGATGTCTTGGGAAATTACCAAATAATTCAAAAGCAACCTTTCACAGAATTAATTTCGCGCGAAGGGGTAGATAAATTCTTACATTAACCATTTATCGATAAATTATTAAATAATAATAATCCATTATTTCAGAAATGTATTTGTGAAACAGGGAGAGAACTCTGTAATACAAGAGTCTTTAGTCGTCCATTCAGGTAGTTGGTTCTATTTTTATTCCAGCACTTTATAAACTGGAATATGATCTTTTCCGCAATAAAATTTCTTCATTCATATTAATAAGGATCTTCAGAATACATTTAAATAAAACAAAACATATTCATTTACACTTAGTACGAATTTACAAAGTTATTTTTTTTTAACCGATCTATTTACTTATAGTGAAGATTATTATATTAAAATAGCTAAGAGAAATCCTAAGTCATCATCATTTGAGAACGACATAGACGAGTCAAGGTGAGCAAAAGCTGAAACCCGGCCTTCGTCAATGCAGTACTTAACGAAACAACGTTTTTTAATACGTTAGCGTAAGAACTCCTATACTGATGCTCTTTTGTTTTCCTAAAATGTTTTTTAGCTAATATCAATTCATAGCAATTTCTGTTTAGAAAGAAGGAATATTTAATCTAGATATAATTACGGGTAGCACAAATATTACAACATAAATTATCTTTTCCTTAATTTTTCCTATTGATCTATTTCATTGAGACACAAGAAATATATGCTCAATAGATAGATAGATAGAGTAATAGATAGATAGGAAATAAAAGCTAATATTAATTCATAGCCTATCTGTAATGAATACTTACTAACAAATATATTTTTTACTAATTTTTTATATATCATTACGTTACTTCTAAACTTTGATTTTTCTCGAATTATTGCATTTTTTTAAAAACCTGTTGATTCTTTTAACGTGACTTTTCAAACTGCCTTTTCAAAACTATCGTTAATCGTGTAAAGGAACATAAATAAAACAGCGAATCGAATGCAAATGTATTCAGGAGTGATCAAACGACTCTTTTACCTGATTCGAATAAAATATATTCCGCCTTTTAGAATATGGATGCTGTGACAATTTCTCTCAGTGGTTGACCTCCAATCTTTACCTCAAGAATTCCTAAGCATACCAAGAGAATTAAAAAAAGGTATGATAGCACTTTTTTCTTCTTCTTTTTTTTTTTACTTTGAAATCAGCATTGGTAATTTTTTTTCTTTCTATAATGATTTTTCCCATTAACTTTTGAAATGCTTACATTACTTGGAAGAGATTCCAAATAAAAAATATTAGATCGTCTTTAATCATTAAATAGGCATAGCACATTTCAAGAAGAGCTATGTAACAATTCAAAAGTAATTTGGGGAATATCTTAATAATAACATTGTATTTTAGCAAAATTACTGAAGTTGTTAATAGATGATCGTAGATGGAACTTGGATCACTCGTCAAGAAATTCCTTCTATTTCAGTTTTGACTTTACCCACTCTATCAGTTAAAGTGGACTATTCATCAGTAAAGAGGTGGTATGAGCGTAATGCTGACCATATAGCTAAATATCGAATACTAGTAATTTGGTATAACATGAACAGTGAAGTTTCCTACTTTGTGTTCCTACTTTTAGATCGACTAGTTTTCTATAAAGTTGTAGTCCGACCACGATAATGTGACGATTCGACGTCAGTACTAGCCCCGTGACATCAGCACTAGCCTCTCTCTGAGGTTCCGAAGAATATTACGTTCCAACTTTAAAACACAACAAAACCAAAAATTTAGTTTTAATTTTAGTACTTCATTTTCTAAATCCTTTCGGAAATAATCTTCAACCTGTAAAATAATTTTTCGAGCACTGCTCTGTAAAATATTCTGGAGCGACATTTTGAGGCAAATTAATAGAGATCTGTGCTTTGAGGCCCGCTTGTTTGTGATTGACTGAAAAACAGATACGTCATAATCACGTGGTCCTTCCATATCCTTCCATATCGTGGTCGGACTATAGCATATCACATTAATTATTTTTTTTAATTTATTTATTTACTTTTTTATATATATTTGTTTTTCAACGTAAATATTTCTACCATCTGTTATAAATAATGATTACACTTAGATAACTCACAAAACGGTAAAGACAAGATCTAACGTATTACATTACGGTCTACTCTGTTAGTACTAGTCTCTAGCCCCTCCACAAAGACCAAAAATCAAGTCTACTGCTAATCAAGCTACTGGGATTAAACTTTCCCTGAAAAGTGAGTAATTTACTCAACGCTTGGTTCAAATTACATACATTAATTCTTTCTTAAGAATACAACACTAAGTTTGGTGATGCCTACATTTATTAACTGTTAATTTGATGGTGAGCAAAATTGATTAAGCGGGATTTCTGAAATAAGAATATAATTAAATTGTTCGTAGTATATTTGCAGCGATAAAGAACTAATACTGTTGTTTTACGAATAACAGTCTACCAATTAAAGAAGTTATCAATAAAGATGATATTATCACTGCAATGTTGATTTATTTTATACTATAGATGAGACAAAAAGGTTTCAGTATTTCGGCTTCTATGTGTATTATACTGTAGTGTTCATAAAACTTATTGCAAGAAAAAAAATTGAAAGTCGTTTAAATCCACAGCAATATTAGCTATCTAGGAGTTTTCTTAACATATTTTCAATAGAATACTTTTATAGAGGCCAAAAGAAGAAAAAAAATTTAAAGATGCAAAATAAAAAATAAATAATTAAATAAATAAAATTTAAGAATTATATATTGACTGTTAACAAAACTCTCATTTTTAAATGTCTTTTTTTAATTAATATTATTAAAGATTTATTTTTTAATTTTAGATTTAAATTGTAAACTCAGTATTTTTTCTTTTGTCCTTTATTTAATTACGATTATTTCTTATTTACTTTACTTCAATGTCATTTAGGAAAGCCTTTAAACTGCATTTAATTATTGGCTTAGAGTTGCAATTTAACTTGGAATTATATCTAAGCACCATTTCAATGAAAATGTAGTTGATATTTTTTTTTTCTTTCTCCGTATGGATTAAACATCGTGGTTGACCTGTTCTTAATGGATTGTTCGTGGTGCGTAAAAAGGATTTCTCTACGATTTCGCCAATGGAATCTTAATCCAAAGAGAAAAAAAACCTATGTTTAAATAGTTGAGTCGAGAGACGTCGTACCCTTGCGAGAATGTTAATATCGTGCGTCTCAGTGACAGTATGACATAATGACAGGTCAAAGCAGGTGAAAAAAAACTACTAGGAAAAAAAATAGCATTACTGAAATATTTTTCAACTACGAATTCAATCCATACATTCAGTTTATTTAAAAAAGCCTTCATTTGAATATGTTTATAAATTATAGGAAATATGTTCATCTTGTAAGGTTACGAATATGTACGTATGTATGTATGTTTTATAGTATTTATGTATGAATAAATGTATATGTATGTATGTATGTACGCATGTATATATGTATGTATGTAGTTTGTATGTACGTAATTATGTATTTTTGAACACATTTACTAAAAATAGGTTTATAGGAATAAGAATTACAGAAATAAAAACTGTAGTAAGAAAATTTGTTGTCTCTTAATCCAAATACATTTGATAAAGATTTTGACTTGCTTTATATATGCTTTTCCTTTAAAACCCAATACATTTTTAGCAATTCTTTACTGGTATTAAAATTTAAATTTTTAAAAAAAGTTCTGGCTCTTTTTCGTTAATTTTATAATGAAATGATTTGTGATTTCTTGTTCATTTTTATTACAAGTTAAACTTATTGCAACCGACGAAGACAGTTTTTCTGTTCTTTTATTAAGTTCCTGAAAATTCTATTGCACACGACGGTTGCACAGAAATAAACGATTTATTTTTGAAGTACCACTGTAATTACGAAGAACTTTTGTAGTTATCATATATTTATTTTAGACCTGTACACGTTTAATCATCTTATTTATTTTTGAATCGAGGTAAGGGTAACTGTGGTTCTCGCTGTCATTCACAGAACCGGAAGTAAAGGACTGCTTTCGAAAAATAAAAACGAGCAACAAAAAAAAAAAAAAAAATTCATAACGAGAGACTTTCACTAAAGTTGATCTCAACTTTCATCATTAATGTAAAGTATTTTCATGTAGGCAGGTATATGATGAATCATCAAATAAATAAATATATTAATAAATATATAAAAAACAAACATATAATGTCAATACATTTAGAAAAAAAGATAAAAAATAACATAAAAAACTAAATTACGTATTATTTTAAACGTTAATTTTGGTCTTTTGAATTATATTAACATTTTTTTAAATTTTAATTTTTTTTATGTCAATAACTGATTAAATTTATGTTAATAGCTAATTTTTTTTAATTATAATTATAGTAAATAAACGACTAAGTCATTTTTTTTTTGTCTGACAAAGAAAACAAATGTAGTTGCTTAATTGGAATGAAATTGCTCAAATTAGACTATGGTTTGTAATTCTATTTTAATAAACCTTAGAATTAAGTAAGTAAAATTACTTTTATTTAAATAATTAATTTTTTAAAGTTTATTTTCTCGAAATTTTCATTTTCAAATTTGGTTATTGTAATATCCTTATGTTTTATATTATTAATGCTTGCTTAATTATAAACTGCTAAATGATATATCATTGGAAAAATGTAGTTGAATTTTGAACAAAAAGGTTGTTTTTTTAATAGTCATATGAAACTTGCTTCGTTCTTATCCTGCAAAGACTGATATTAAATTGTTTAGCTATAATAATACTAAGCATGCGAAGTCTCACTAATCCATTTGAATGTTTTTATCCGTTTTTGTTGGTAAAACATTTATTTAATTAATAGTAGAACACGTTTTCTTTTTTCATTGTTATTATTATTGGAAGCAATTAATTATTAAGGCAAGAATCTAAAACTCATTAATATTCTTCTTCATTGTATTCAAATAACCAAGCATTACTAAACATTACTATTTCTACTATAGGGTCCAGATTGTGTCCATTTTCTAAGCAGTGGTCTGCCCAATCAAAACTATAAGAGAGAGATTATGGTCCTGAGTATTATGGATGAATATAGATAGCATGTGTAGCTTATCATGAAGAGTTTCTGGAAGCACAGGAAGGACCATGAAAGAGAAATTGAATGTAAAATTTCGGATGAAAAGGAGTTATTAATGATTGAGTCTCATTTAATTAATTGGAAAAATTGGAAATTCCAATTAATTTATTCCAATTTTAATTAAAGGTAAATTCCTAAAAGTAAGCAATATTTTTTGGTTATATAAAAGAATTCATGAAGAAATAATTTACGTAATATCTTTATGGATTAAGATGTCATGAATTTTTGTTAAAAATTATTAGAAAAGTTTATAAATCTGAATTGTCTTTATGATGATTTAAACGAATTGTTGTTAGTATTAGGTTGCATTAGATAAGTTATGTAATGTCTGAATTGTTGTTATTATGTTTTGTTTAGTTCTTTCTGTAATCCAAAACGAATTTGTGAGGAAGAAAAATGATTTTCTTGTCCTCTTTTTGTCACCTGAAGAAGTCTCTCGCAAAGAGGTGAAATATCGTGAAATTAAAATAGGAGTTATTTGGAATTTTAGTAATGTTTGGTTATATAAAACTTCCATTGATTGTATATGTATATTCCTTAACTTCTGATTCACTCTCACTATATATCATTCAATTTAACACATAAACTTATAAGATTAGTTCAAATTATTTCATATATCAAAATTCACAGTTCAAAGTTAAACAGTTCATAGTTGATTGCTCTAATGTTAATGACTTTAGTAGTTTTCCTTGTTTATTACTATCTATTTATTTAACTGAGGATTGTAAAACACTGAATCCTTTGCTTCATTAATTCAATTGCTTAATTTTCGTTTACTTTGAATTATATTTTCAGTTTATATACATATTTATACTGTGTATCATCAATACTCTTCAATATGGCTGCCTGTCGTTCTTCTCATTTCTGTTTAACTGGATGAACATAAATATTGTAAATTTACTTACATTAATCCTGATATAATTCTGCCACTTTCGGATTAATATATTCTGACGCCTGATGAATGTCCTTGAATATTCCTAATATATTTTTCATCTATCCTATCTCACTTACGTTTAGTTTCATCTGCTAGAATGATATATTGTTTTTTTTCCTTTTCTTTTAGCTTTCTGTAATTTCGTATTGGTTCCAAATTAATATTCCAAAATCATATAACTTATAAATTAATGCTTCGATTTCTTCTTGAAAATCCTTCATGAATTCTGTTTCACTGGTTCGCCATTTTTTTCGGAATGTGTCTCTTCCAGACGCTAACTTCAAAAATCATTATTATTTTTTTAATCAACAATATATTGTCACTTCCTTTACACTTTATTATCATAGTTCTCTTTAATGTATTGTTGTTGCACTTGTTGTTTATCTTCTTCAATTTAAATTGTTAATGCTACACTCATAGTTTATTGTATCTTATTATTAACATTAATTTAAATTAATTTACATAGTGAACAGTAATTTATTCATTAACTAAAATACTCTTCCAAGTCTTCATTTTTATAAACTTGGAGCTTCCATAACCACTGTTGCTCGAATGTCTGCTATTACGAACTGCTATTACAGTACATTGTAAATATAATCATTCCAATATCCATTTTGCTGTTTTGTTTTTTGTTTTGTTTTTCACTCTTACAATCACTACTTTTGACCATGAAGTTTCAAAAATAAATTATTATTACTCCAATAATTTATTTTCAAATAAAAATAATTCATTCCGACGATTGATAATCGATTTGTTTGATGATATTTCAATCTAATTTTATACTAAATCTGTTATCTGACTTTAATTTGGGATGAGGCGATCTTAATCTTTCAAATTATCCTTAGATGTAATGAATTTCTTGTCTTTTCAAAACTTATTTATTCTGCTTAATAACTTTTTTTTAGAAAAAATGTCTAAGATAAGGATTTATACAAATTTCATTCAATTTTTGAGACATTTCAACTTATTTTTATAAGTTCACTCTAGTATTTTCTTATAATCTTTTTTTTTTATAACATTTTTCCCAATCTTTCTTATCCTTTATTCTAATTTTAAAACAATGATTTTAATAATAATAATATAATAATGACAACTTTATATTTAATATTTTTTAATAATGATTGAAGGTATTAATAACTAGACCTCAGATTTTCATGACATATTTTTCATTTTTAAATGGATACGAACACTTCTTAGGCTTTTTCAAATTACAGTTTTTATTGTGATTATTAACGAATGCATATTTTGAGTTTTAGAATATATTAATCAATATTTAATATTTAATCAATACTAATCAAATATTAATCAATATTTACTATAATAATATATCAATATTTTGGTAAATAAGGGTAAGTTTACATTTAAGAGCGAAGCTAAGAACTCTTTAGAGATATTTTTCTAAGAAATTATTAGGGAATCTTTTTGATTCCAAAAAGTTGAGAGGAAGTTTTTTTTTTTATTGTTAATGTTGTAAGATATTAGGAGTTTTTTTTTTGTTTTGGTTGGAAGGTCTGCCCACTTTTCTAATTTTTTACATCATAAGTGCACGCTTATGTCAAGTTTTTAAGTCCTAAAAATTCAGATTATTAATGACGTAACAAGTGTCATTAATAAACGATTAACATCAAGTTTAATTTAATTCGTATAGAGACTCGTATTTTGAAGTTTTATTGTGATAATCTAGTATTCGAAGCTGCTAGTCCTTTACTCTATCATCTTTATTTTCAAATCAACACTATGTGAAGTCCAAGTCAGCAAGTGCGAATCCCACGTTGTTCAAATTAAAATACCTGTTGCTCTATAATTTACCTCATTTCCGCAATTTACCTCATTTTAAGAGCAGCTATTTCAATATAAAAAGTGGTCGATTCAATTATATAAGGTGTTTTTGTTAATCACACTGACAATCTGAAGCGATCGTCACCCGACTGGCGACGGGAAAGCACGAGTGGAATTCCATAACTGTGATTAATCCATACGACAGTAATGGGACTTAGGCTGCTACAGCGAGAAACCAGAAAAGGGAATAAAAAAAAGTAAAGAAATAGACGGAACAGCAGCAGCGGCTTTCCCCTAAAACGCTCCAACCGAGTCCTTCATAAGCGCGACCTTCACATCGCGACTCGACGACCGGCCTTCTCGCGTCGGCGGCGGCAGGGAGCAACTGATCCCCATCGCTCCGTGACCGCCAATTTTCCGCCAAAACTCGTAAAAACGGGAAAAACATCCGAAGGCGGGATAATCACGAATCGGTTTCAGGAAAAGAGAAACCGCGAACTAAACATAGAGATGATGACAACGGCAGCTCCCCTATCATCAACCCCTTTGGTAATATCCAACATTAGGCCTATCTTCAACAAACTACGGTGGACTTAGAGTCTGATGAAAACTAAAGGATTTGTAGAATGTTTTAGAATAATTTAAGGGTTCCGAAGCCGAATTATATTACATCGATTGTGAAAAAAAGATTTGATTTATGCTAAAGACTTTAAAAAACAAATAAACTTTTTAAAGTTAGAATTACAATTGTTTTCATATGAATTTCAAATAACTTTGAATTTCCGTTAACTTTCCAATGTTTATACGCTTATAGTGTTATTCCCTTGCATCATCAACCCAGAGAATTACAATAGGAAATTCTTTATCATAATACTGTACAGTCATCATTTACATGATGGTTGATATCCTGCATAATTTTAAATTCGTGTTTAAATTTCTTCAATTAGCATTTTTTCATCAACTTATATAATTTGCTAATTTCGTCTGTCTGTAACTCGATATAATTAAGCTATTAAGATAGATCCAAGGTTCTCAATGGTACCATTGAATCAAGGGTACTGAAATTGGATGAAATATTCGTTCATTTTGTCATTCCATGTTGGTTCCATGAAATTTTAACTGAAATTCTAACAAAACATACGTTCAAAACCAAATAATTTTGTTACCACTGCACCGATTTTAATGAAATTTGGCGTACTTACTCAGTTTTTTACGCTGATTTTGAAACTCAAAACCATTTTTGCCCTAGAAGCTTCTTTCACAAGTTAGCACAGTATTTAGATTATATAGGTGAGTTTTAAATGCCTTTCGGCGTTATGAGTCCAAAATAATAATTCTTTAGATAAATTAAACTTTAGATATGGTTGGTATTTCGTTTTTCTTTTTGGGTGGAAAATGATCCTTTAGATTAAACTCTTAGAACCTTTATTACAGGTGTACAGGTAAGAAGTACACCTAAATAGGTTTGATAAACAAAAAAAAAAAATTCAAATCAAATCATCAATCGATTCAAATATATATATATTAGCTAAGTTGGTCTGTCTGTCTGTAACCCGATATAATTAAGCTATTAAGATAGATGCAACGGTTCTCAATTGGATGAAAATATTAGTTCATTGTGTCATTCCATATTGTTTCCATGAAATTTTATTCTTGGGAACTGACCTCGACAACTGAAATTCTAACAAAACATATGTTCAAAACCAAATACTTTTGTTACCACTGCATCCATTTTAATGAAATTTGGAATACTTACTCAGTTTTTTACGCTGATTTCGAAACTCAACACCATTTTTGCCCTAGAAGCTTCTTTCACAAGTTAGCACAGTATTTAGATTACATTTGCTTTATATTTGATAGTTGCTAATAAAATGATTTTTCAGATTTTTTTATGACTGTCGTCCGACAGGCTTTGCTGCTAGTTATAGCATATTGTACCTTCTTGTACAGGGAAATAGATTAAAATAAAACTCCCATGAAACGTATAAGGAAAGGAAAATAAAATACAAAATGAAATCAAGCAATTATGAAAAAACAAACAAACAACAATTTTTATTTATTTATTTATTTATTTATTTATTTATTTATTTGCTATTTACTTCATTTTTAGCAAATTCAAGTTTTTTGTTTTGTTTTGTTTTTCAAATTCGTCTAAATTTAAATAAAATACTTCCCTACCTGCGTTTTGCTCCTTATAATATTTAATGATATGTTTGAACTTTCATAAAGTTAACTTATGAAATTATAATACAGATTAATTTCTAAAATAAATTATCAATAATTTGGTAAAAAAAAAAGTTAAAAACCAAACAAACTAAATTATTCCTCAAAGGCATAACCGATATTTTGATCTTATTAAACCTAAACTATCTACAAACTCTTCATCAGCCCTACTGCAAAATCGGCTGCGTAGTTTTGCAGGAGATAGATCAAACAATCAACCGTCTGTTTCTCATTTAGCTGGTTTAACTTGATTTCCTAATGAAAGGTAGATGAAAAAAAATCGACGTTTCTGTTGACTCAACTTTGGAAAAGTACAGTGGTGCGTCGTAATTAGAATCAGATCGCAGGAAGAGAGTTTCACTGGACGAATCTGATCAATGGGAAGGGTGTGAAAATACATTTAGTTATATTTGTACTCTTTGTACAGGGTGTATTAAAACACTCTATACAAATTTTAATGGCAGATAAGCACCAGGACAAATCTTTTCGTCTATGAATGTACGTCCGCTGATCCCAATCTTCGCTGCTAGAGGGCGCTATTTAGCGGCACTGTAATAAACCTAAATGAATGGAAATAAATGTGAACAATATGTTTCCTTAAAGAAGGTGGCATGCATCGAAGCATTGATTGCCGTACATTTTGAAAGATTCCCGGTATTTCGCGAACATTTGCAACGGCGATAGCGATTCTTGAAACAATGTCTTCATGGTCAATGGGAGTCTCGTATACGATCTTTTTAACGTATCTTCCCAGGAAGAAATTTTACATGTTAAATCGGGTGATCTTGGTGGTCAGGCAACAGAGCCCTCTAGCACCGAAGGTTGCCGTGCTGGCGTGGTCGTGCGGTCTCGGCGGCGGCCAGCCGTGGCGTCCAATGCGCTGGTACCTGGGTTCGAATCCCGGTCGTGGCATGGTTGTTTCTTTCGTCTTCTTCTGTGTGTTGTGTCCGCTAGGGACCCGAAATCTGCTCTGTAGGTAGTGGTCCCCATTTGTCTTCCATATGTTACAGGCTATAGCACCGAAGGTTGCCGTCATCGGACATACATTCATAGACGAAAAAGTCTTGGTGCTCCCTATCTCCCATTAATATTTGTACAAAGAATTTTGATACACCCTGTATGTTCTTAATACCGAAAAAATTTACATTATTTCATGAATCACAAACTTTACATCAAATTTTACTATATCTCAATTACGTACAATTCCATGGTTATCTATTGTATGCAGCCTTGTTGTCAATGTTAATTTTATACTGAATACATTATATAATGTAATATGCTGTCATCTAAGGTTTTTGTAATCCAATAATTAGATGGTTAATAGTGTTGATATAGATTTTTATTTTCGTTATTAATTGTTTGTCTATTAATTTTAACGACAACAACGAGAGATACATATTCTAAATATGCTACTGCTCTTCGAATAAGTATTTGTGGAGTATACACGATTTTTTGGAATAGTTTGATTTTTAGTTGGAATACTTACCCATGTAACACAAACCGTTTTCACTGTTGGGGAATGGTTGGTGGTTTATGCCGCAATGGCCCAACCTCGGCAACCCGCTGTTGGCCCAACATTACGAATTATACCAGTAGCCCAACGTTGGCAACTCTGCCAATTATAACCTTGGGCCAACGGTTTCCTGTCAACGTTGGCCCAACGGTGGGCCGTCAGTTTTGTGGATGTTTGCAAGAGATTTCAATATCAAATCCTTGTTAATAAGTTCCTGAATCTCCATGAAAAACGAGATATCAAAAGGGACAAAGTAGAAAGATTAAAATACGAAATTTAAGGTTAAAGTCATCGACTTGACTAAAAAAAAACCATATTATTCCAATTGAGAGGCAGAAGGGGATTCGAATGGCAGTTCTTGAATGTTACTATTTTATTTCTAGATAGATACAAGTGCAGATCATTTGAAATAGTTCCCTCTATTCTGTTAAATTATTTACCTACTCCTTTTTCCAAAATCCTATTGTTTTTCTCCTTAAATTTTAAGGACAAGACTGGGAAAATGACCATGAAGTGTGTGGAGGCAACCCGCACTACATCTGAGTTAAGCGGTCTGCAATGCTCTCCCCTGCTATTTCGAAGTAACCTTACAATTTCAATTACTTTCTCATCTATATCATTGTAATTTAGAATGTAACATTAATTGCTAATGATCGCGTGATTTTTTAACAACTAGGGTGATAGGGGTGTGGAGAAGGCCACAAGGGGCTGGGAAGTCATATATTCTTCGATCTCGATGTTAATTTATTTGCTAAATAAATAAAGCTGTTTTTTATGCTACATATGCAAGGCTTCCGGTAGCCGGATAGTATACGTATAAAAGTGCAGTAAAAGAAAAGATTATATTTAAATATTTTGATTTTTGCATATGTGAACGATGAATTCACATTTGAATGAATTGTCACAATAGAGTTTGAAAGATCGTCGAAACATGACGCAATAAATCAAAAGAGCGGATCATGCATCAAATGTTTGGGTTCCTGCTTCAGATGCGAAGAGTCGAAAGAGACAATGGGTTAGTGAAAAGTTTTCTGGTAATATTTCATTCTTTAAGACAATTACATTTTAACAGAAATAGGATTTGACAGTATCATACTTTTAATACAGGGACTATTTTGTTAAGGGTTTCTATATTGTACGATATTTATAGAGATCTTTACTTTATTCTATGTTTTCTGGAATGGATTCAGCCACGAGGATTTATAAGTTATGACAACTAAAAAAAAAAAATTCTTTAATCTAACTTTTAAAAAAAATGGAACAATTGTCACGGATGATAAGTTGTGATTATCTTAATCAATAATGACTGGATTAAATTTAATTAGCCTGGAATATTTGCTTCCGGCATAGTTAAAACCCAGCTCACAGATAGGCTAAGGTCAGATATAATGTTTTTAAATATCTACTAATGTGATAGTTCTACGAAATATTTTGTTTATCCCTGGCAAGTATTAAATCGTTCGCCTGATTCCTCTCTTCACAGATAGCTGAATTTAGACGTAGAACAAATTTCAGTAAATTATGCGTGGAAAATAATATTAAAAAGAACTTATATGTTGTCAATATCCAGCCTTAAGATTTTCAAATTACTGCAATCTCTTGGCCTCTAAGAATTTCATGGCTTTTCATCGGTTTCCAATTACAACCACGTTTCCAAATTTCGTCACTTGTTCCTCTCTTTCGTCGCATTTCATCACCGCGCCATCTTGTTTCTTCCGTAGTTCAATCTTTGAATAGATGTCGTTCGTTGTGCACTGTTTTTTGAAGTTGTCCGCATTGATCTCTTATATTTGTGATTAAACAAATTAATGCTACTTATTTTTGTGTTTAAAAATAAGCAAACTATTAATACTCTATTACTTTTGTGATTGTACTGCTAACAGTATATAGTTATTTTATAGTTATTTTGTGATAATAGTATAATTACAGCGTTATATCATGATTATAATATACGTGTACTGTTCGGTTTTGTTCACGAGAGCCTTCAACGCTTTTGCGCATGCGTCAGGTCTCCTTCGATTTCTTCAAAATAGGGGCGAGGAGAACAAAGATTGGATGTTTACTTTTTATACTGTTAGTTTACTAGTAGTTCTATTTGCGCTTTTCGGGAAAGAATTATGGAAAGAATAAATATGGAAAAAAATTACGGGAAAGAATAAATACTATTGCATAAATGCTCCTCGTTATTGCTTTCTTAAAAGCGAAAATGTCCAAAAGAATTTCTTAGGAAAGTACCCATCTCAGCGTATCAACCCTCTGCGGAGTAAAATCGTCCGGCAGTGGTCGCTCTGCCTTTATAAAACGCAGAGAACATACATACATATATATACAAACATATGTATACATACATTTTTCTGTGTGATTAGGCCTTATACTGCTTGTTTTTGTGCTGTAGTATATTCATAATGGGTCGTATGTGCAGTGACAAAGTTAAAACAACCAATACGATTCTCAATTTGCAAATAAAGCTTGAGTTAAACAAACTTAATGAACAAGGCATCTCAGATGTTGAATTGTACGAAGGTACATAGGTATATCTATGTAGGTATATCTCGCCCTACGAGTAAGCGAAATTATAAAGAACAGAGCTAAACTATTAGATGAACTAATTAAAAACCCTACACTAATGCATACCAAACTTATTAGAAAGAGGCACAATTTAATTTTAATTACGTATTTTTTATTTATGTTATTTATTCTTATGTTTATTTCTGTTCTTTTAGGTATTGCACACATTCGCAAGTGTTATATATTTAGTTATTTATATTTCTTGATGGCCCTAATACATTTGCAAACTAAATAAAGGCTATGAAAGGCTTTGCTTCGCCTTACATCAATGCTCTGGTCCCTAACTGTCGAAAGAACGAGGCATTGCTGTATATTTCAACCCAAGGTAAAAAGGGCATTGAAATATTCAAGGCCATGTTGCGAGCCACGGAATACTTAAAATAAATAAATAAGAAAAAGATATAGTGGCGTATCAACTTTCGAATAGCCGTCTGGTAAAGCACATAAAAAGTTGTTAAAAATTCTTAAAAGAGTTATTCATTAGCATATGTTGACAAGTTTTTGAAACACGACTATAAGCCTCTTTAATATAGTTTTTTTTTTCCAATTTTTACTAATAAATAAATAAACATCAACTTTCTTTTCAATATTGAAATAAACAATATATCTTCAATACCTACTATCCTTTCCAATTATTTTTTCTTGGGATTTTTTAAATACGTACATACGGCGGATTATATTCCGGACGCCTGTCGAATTAGTCTTTTTTCCACTTCCAAATGCCTTTAAAAGATTGAAAATACTTTTAGATTTTCGTATATTAAGTGTGTAATAGAGATAGGTTTAAAAAATGATACAAAGTAAAGCAAACATTCAGTAGTACATACTGTTGCTTACCTTAAAATACAGTATTGTCATCCTTAGCTTACATTGTCGTAAAATTGTAATAAAAATGGCGCAGCACGCAGCTTCCGATTAAGTTGCTGTGCGCGCCATACCGAAAGAACAGGGTAAGCGCCGAACTAAATGAACACGGATATACCGCCGTTTTATTTAAAATAAGCTACTCTGAAGAACATTTTTAAGATGTTTTCTGTGATTTAATTCAGCAGATCTCATGACAGCTCTTCCAAATTTAACAAAATGGTAACTACGGAAGAAACAACGGAACCAAAAAGATTTCGCACCTCGAGCAGTCACCGGAAAAAGACTGGAACGGCCGTTTCGTCCTCATTAGGACTCATCAGCCAGCCAAACTCCACTGATAACAGTCTCAGAAGTTGCGAACATATAAGTATCCCACTCTCGCTCCCCAAAGCAGGACGCCACAAAAACACAATCAAAAATACACAATACTAGAAAAAAATGTCAAATCCTTGGCCTGCGTTCCGCTAGACTCAAAAGGAATTTGTCTAAAGCATAAAATAAAGCTTTTAAACTAACCAGTTTAAATAATAACAAATTTTACGGGCGTAGTAATTCAACAAAATGATAACTACGTAAGACACAAAGGAACCAAAAAGATTTCGCACCTCGAGCTGTCACCGATGGAGTTAAGCTGGCTGACGAGTGCTAAAGAGGACGAAACGGACTTCCCAATCGCTTCCAAAATTTTTTTTTATTATTTAACAAACAAAAGAGAAATTGGAGTCTATTTTCCGTTAAATTCTTCAAATATAACATAAGATCAACCCTAAATATACAGGTCAAATTTCATTTTCTAATCGATAATTATCAGAGAAATCAAATACGATGAAGATAACAATAAGTGTACAGACAAATGCGGTGACAGTACGTTAGAAAATATATTGGCTTCATCTTAAAAATAAATGTGATTCAAAAACAAATCCAAGTGACAATACGGTATTCTTTGATCTCCGTTTAATGTTTATTTACGAAGAAAAGTTTCAAAAAGAAAGTTAAGGAGTTGAAAAGAATTACAAATGGTGTATAGGATTTCAGAGACAGATGTTTATGTTCGGCACAAAACGAAGTTATCAATCGGAGCTTATCTAACTATCTGAATAAATTTTAAATCTGTGCATGTTTACGTGTTTGTCACTCTCCCTTGCAAAATAACTTTTCAACCACTGGATGAATCTTCTTGAAACTTGATATGCATATTTTAGGACTAGAGATACTATAAAAGTTAAATCTTTTCCAAATAGATCCCTGTTGAGAAAGTAAAGCGAGAAAATTGACTACAATTCCCAAAGAATAGCATTTGAAATCTAAACAACGGATTTCTATCCTATTTATGTTAATAACGCATTGCAGTAGACAATCATACTATTAATAGGCAAAAATTGTATGGATGTACAGATATTTGTGTGTTTGTCGTCCCAACAGCAGTACAGACACAGTATTGAAGCAAGAAACAAAATATCAGGTGGAGCCACCAACATTTCTCAATACTCGCTAGGGAAACAGTATTACGCCGAAACAAGATACAAGGTGACGCTACCAACATTTCTGTGTAATCCCAACAGCGCTACAGAAGCAGTATTTATGCAGAAACAAAATAGAAGGTGGCGCCACCAACATTTGCGTGTCATCCCAACCGCGCTACAGGAACAGTAGTTACGCAGAAACAAAATACAAGGTGGCGCCACCAACAAATCTTTGTCTGGATCGACATTATTTTAGGGCAGGAGAACTTTTTTTTTAATGAGAAAGCGTAGCGCTGGCTAATGCGAAACTGGTAAATCAATTTTGTATTTGTACATAGTTTCAATTTTTAGTGTGTTTATATATATATATATATTATATATTAATAAGTTATATATATATTATATATATATATTATTTTAAGTGATGGACTACTATACACGTTTTGTTTTATTAATTACACGTGATCTCACATCTTATTAGACTCTTCAAGCGTATTTCGAAACTAACCTCTCAATATAGATAACTACATGCTTGCAAGAGTTACCCTGATCAAAATACATATTTTGTTTTATTGCTTAGTCATCATTCAAATTATACATGGGCTGTTATGGATGTCATGGCTTTTAAAAAATGAGCTTAGAACATCGTTTTTAATCTTGTGTTTTTGAAAAATGTCACAGTATTTCAAAAATGTGGAATCTGTTTTACTTCCGTGAATATTTCACGGGTTGCCACTAGTGAGTATTAAATCCTTTTAGTTGATCCATTGTTTGTGGTTTGATACGATTATAACTAATACGATTTAGGTAAATAACGAGAATTTAATTCAGTTTTTCAGAAAATAGAAATTTTGTACTTTTTCAGATTTTCTAATTTCAATAGAAATATAGGCTATTCGTTTTAATAGTTTTCAAAAAAAGAAATACTATTCTATGGAAATGTTAGGCAAGTTCTTACAAACTTCTTGTTACAGCATATATGATTTATCTGTTCCTTTAATCATCAAACACAAAGAAAAAAACAGCTTAATTTAGGGTGCATGTAAGACTACTCATTATCTTTACCCTTTTGTTTTTCTTCTTTTTTCCCACTGTACTTCGGAATCAAAAGCTGTGTTTTTTTTTCCCGTTGTTTGTTGTTATCTTGTGATCTAACGGAAATCACTTATTCAGCTAAGACTCGTATCTGTTTACCTTTGACAACGAATGAGATTCAATCGGTGTGTGCACGTGGAAGAAGAGTGACCAGCGGAGACTGGGCGGACACGAAGGGCGAGGCCGAGGGAAGGTCGACGGCAAACAACCTCCGCTCAAACCGGAATCCTACATTTTTAACATTAACACAGGTAGTTATTTGGAAAAAACTGGCTCTGAATGCGAAACACTTTCAGCGTTAAATGCCTATAGTTTTTTTAGTACATTAACTGTAAAAACTAACGAACGACAGATGGCATCGAAACTATCAAAGCTTCAATTCGTCTGCTTAATCCTAGCTTATACACAGCGCCATCCCATAGCAGAAATTGTTACTAAATATGCTAAATCGTCATCTTCTTTGAGGCCCACTTAAAAAGAAAAAAAGAAAGAAATCACGAACCTAAATCAGCAGACTTCTTTGCTAAGAAATAATTATGTCCTGAATGACCGTCGTTATGCAAGACGTCGTAAGACGGAGCCTCAATTCCTATAGAAGTAATGCTATAAATTAGTGTTTCCACAGTTCTTGTGTTAGTGGCCCTTTGACTCTAACAAGGAGAGGAAGGACTATTGTCTTATTTTGTCTCCATTTGAAATAATAATATGAATAATTGTAAGTATTTATTGATGAAGCTAGCCAAAACAAAGTACACAGAAGCTCGTTTATAACGCGGTCTTTCGCATCCAAGATTTCGAAGATCGCGATATAACCACGATGTAACCGAACTTTTATTACTGCGCGACGTCTAATGTCGTATATCGCACCCTATTAACGCCCACACGATTCAAAATCGATTTAAAATGGTCATTTAGCGATTACCTACATCATTCAGAGCTATGTGAGAGAATTTTATATATATAAATACATAAATCATTACCTTTTCAACACTTTGATGGGTTATATTAGCCAAAATCGATTTGGAGCCGCCATCTTGACATCTTGTACAAACGACGAGTCACGTGGATCGAAACTAGGTATTCATACGCCTATTAGATTACATGGGCCTCTTTACTGGTTGCAATTGGCAGAGAAATAGATCTCGATATTCATTTTGGTTAAACGAAAAAGTCCTCGATTCTGGTATTTTTTTAAAAATATATTTTATTTGACGCATTTTCGTTACATTAGGGTGGGTATAGAGTCTCAATTACTGTAAATAATAAGGAAACAAGCATATTAATTTACACCTTTGATTTGATTTTAGGCGAAAAAAGGTAAATTTTGCAATTTTACAATTTTACACCTTTTCCAAAATAGTTGTCCAAGATCAAATCGCGTTATATCCGAATTCGCGATATAAACAACCGCGTTAAAAACCGAGCTTCAGTGTATTTACACTTAAAAGCTGTAGCAGGATCAATCATTACACTATAAAAAACACATTTATAGTATTTTAATTCTTTTGATGAAATCAAGTCCGGATAGCTCAGCGGTTTGACTAGGTCCCATTCTAGATATTAATATCCTTTATGAGTTACACAAGGGTTGGCAGCTTCTCATGGTTGATGAAATCTCACATCTTTTTTTCCCACTACATAAATAAACAACTGAACATACAAAAAAATAATAATTGTAAAATGATATAGGAGGTGGTGCAAATGTGGAAACCCACTTTGTTGTTTTAATACATATTTTTTTGTTTTGGTTTGTTTTTACTGAAAATTTACTTAAACTTACCTTGTTATCTCTTTCATGTAAAAATAGTACTAATAAATATAAAAAGTTAATTTTAAAAGAGTAAAAACTAATTTTTTGATTGTACAACATCTTTAGGGACTACAAAAAGTTTGGGTAATGTGGAAACATTCTAAAATTAGTATAGATTAAGGATTTTGAATAAAGTAACTCTATCTTAGCAGCTATTTTATATACGTTTCTATTACAAAAGAAACACAATCTTCAAGTGACATATCAGAACGTGCAAATCTCCGAAATTGTCGTCTGAGGCACTTTGAACTCTTTAACTGCTCTTCTTAATCCCATATTCTTTTTCCTAACGGTTATTACAGCCTTAATCATGTTTTCTGCATCCCACTTTTTCAAAATGGCTTTTGGTTTCCCACCAATGTGCTTCCGTGGCATCTGAAATAAAAATGCTTAGCACATTAGAAACATTATATGCGATATAGATATTGTGAAAACGCTTCTACAAAATCCACAAGTGCATGTTTCCACATTACCCACACATTAGCCATTTTGAATTTGACAAATTTATGTTAAGAAACTATTGGTTTAGGTTTGATTTAAAACTGTCAGTATCTTCTATGCTCGTCCCTTTATTAATTGCATGATATTAATTATGTTACCTAGGATACAGATAGACATCATAATAAAATAAAACTTGCCTCTCAAAAGTTTTGAAAAACTCGACAACGTAACTTGACGCAGTACCACCAAGTCCACTGCTCCACAGACTGCCAGCGCTTTTACTGGGATAAAGATAAACAACTAAAACTATTTGCCGCTCATTCCACTACAGCACAACACTCTACAAGCCAAATACTGGATGTTCCACATTACCCTCATGCTTCAACATTTGCACCACCTCTTCTATAGAATCGAGGAATATTTTTTTCCGAAATAAATTCAAAATCACATTAATCTTTTTTTTTTCAAGGCAAACATATTCATTTCCTTGGACACCGTTTTACTCATTATTCATTACTGAAAACACTTTAATTCATACAATAATTCTTCTAAATTAATTCGATATTTAGAAAAATTAGATAACTTTAAATGCATTATTAATAATAATAAAATTTAATAAGGTACAATTTCTAATTTAACATACATTACAATAACATATTTCGTCGTTGTGTCAGGGATTTCTTTTACTCAATTCTCCTCCGGATATCCAGTTTTCAGTGAAACGATTTTGTAGAACACCATTTCTGTTGGCGAAGACTTTTATCTTTTTGTGCAATTGAGTTTTTGTTTCACTTTACACTGATCTCTGTCGAACTGGATAACTTACTCTAGCGTAACAATGAGCATAGATACTTATGTTGAATCTTAACCCTTTTCCCAAAGCAAATTATTCAATTATCCTCAAGAAACATATTCTGGTAAAGAAGTTCACTTAGAACAAAGGAAGTTCATTTCTTTCAATTTTTATTACAAATAAATAATAATTATACGGATAATTTCAAACCTGCACTGAAATACGTTATTTTAAGCTTACTTTGCTAGGTAAGTTAGGCTCATCAAATCCGAATGTGTATACCGGTATCCTCCTAGTGACTTTTGAACGAACTTTTCCGTTGAATGAATCTTCCTGAAACTTTGCATGCACATTCAATTTCAAGATTTAACTTTTATATTTTAATTAATATCGTGTGAGTTCTTGTCAAGAAATTAGAGCATGAAGGAGACAAAAATTTTCAAATAAAACCTTTAGAACTAAAATAATGGATTTCTATGGATATCTTAAAGAACCTACTTTGAAACCGCTGAGTAATGTCTGCTCAAGCTGTGATAGGATGAAATTAATTGGATTCAGAGTATTTAAATCTGATAAGTATTTAATTAATCTCTTTAGAAATGAAAAAAAAAAAATCTCCTGTTTGTATTTAGCAGGTATTAAAAGAGCTTTGATTTCGAGAGTAAAGGAAAAAAAGAAAAGAAAAGTAATGAGAGTAGACTTTAATTTATTTCAGGAATTTCTTGTTTATTTAATTCTCCAATGATTCAATGTGTAATTGTTCATTTAACTTTGATTGATCTCAATTTATTTTAATTATCTATCATTCTGCCTTTTTTTTTTATTTTAAAAAAATACTTACTTCTCTGCTTCTTTTTGTCCATCTTAATAAATGATATAAGATCGTTACAGAACTAAGCAATTTTTGAGTTAATTATTGCCCTCCTTTCCCATATCAAGCAGAAAAAAAATGACAACCAAGTAAAAAGTGTCAACTGAAATTTACAGAAAAAAATTGAAATAAAATAAAAAAAAGCAATGTAGCAGAAAAGAAACAATAATAGAAGCTGATACAAAAATCACTTCAATTAAATTTATTAGATTTTTTTTTTTTTTTTTTTTTTTACAAATGCCTGGGTTCTTAGATTAATCATCTTCCTTTAGGCCAACAACAAGGGGCGAGATATGATGCCTTTAACCGACGAATCGTTGCCCTGGGTACGGCATAGGAGGCAGCATCAAGTGATATCCGCAGGAACGGACAGAAACAGAAGAAGAAAGCAGCATCCATGCCACGACCGGGATTCGAACCCGGGTACCGGCAGACCGCCGTCCAGACCGCACGGCCACGCCGGCACGGCATTTGTTAGAATATATTAACAAGAAAATAGCAACTTGATAGAAGAAAACTATCAGTTTTTTATTTTTAATATTGTTCAGTTGTTATTAATATATACTAGAATACGCTGAGGTGTCAACCACAAAATGGGGGCTGAGCAAACACCGATGGGGGATCCATTTGAATGGAGGTATGGAGACCAAAACAATGTGTTCGTAGTTTAAGTTGGATCACAGGTACTTAGCAGATGTCAAAGAATCAACGAATTTAGGGGGGTCGTTTTTGAGGAAGGAGTGATGAGACCAAAATGAAAGTGCCTATTTTTTTAAAGTTCAACCATAAATAAGCACCGTAATAAATTTTATAGAAATCTGTTCAGTCGTTTTAGCGTTATTTGCGGATAAGCAGATAAATCAAAGAAATAATATGTTCAATTGAAATAATAAGACGTAGCGTTATCACTTAATAAATGGTTCCTAAATTTTCTTTTACCTTTTTTTAGGCATAAATTTTGTGTAGAATTTTATAAATTATGATATTTCTGTATTATCTTGGAGTATACAGATCTTTAAATTACGAACCTCTAAGGTAAAATAGATATTAATAA
>JAFIDM010006943.1:73199444-73217818 GCA_023159025.1 Thereuonema tuberculata
GTTGCGATCATTTATCTAAGAAATACATAATAATAATATTAAAAAAATCGATTTTAGCTTTTGACATATTTTTTATTTGATAAAGATAAGTCGCCCTTAAATTTTACGAAGCTTTGTGTGGTATTTAGTGGTTGTTACAACAGATCAGTTCATAAACTGATCTATATTTACTATATTTCAGTTAGTTTATGTATTTGAATTTAAAGATATTAAAATATTTTATCATTGAATTATATTCACATTAATGGTCAATGTACAATTCAAGCTTTTAAATTTGAAGGAATCAGTTGAAACAACGCCTCTGTGATGAACGCTGTGTTTTAGTCACCTACAACAGTGAAGAAATAAAATAATAGCGAAGTTTAAAGTAAATTTTAGCCTCCCCCCTCTCCGCCTTTAAAAAAAAAACACTAAATAACCAACCGTCCTTGGTTCGAGTCCTGTAGGATTCCTGCTTTGAAAGTGCTAAAAGGAAAACATGGCATTGAAAATCTGAGTTAGATTCGGAGATTAAATTCTACAGAGAATAAAAAGTTATTATGGGATTATTTTAAATTTCCCTCACATCAAAGAGGAAGTTTTTTTAGGATGCATGTGGTTTTGGATGAAATACGATATTACTTCACACACTTTTTCGAAGAATTGTTTATAGAGTATTACATAAGATGGGTAAAGGAGCTAATTGCGTGGGCTATTGTGAGTAAACAATTTCAATTCTGAATATTCATTAATTTAAAGAAGTGATGTAACTATCTAGGTACGGAACCAGAGTGTAAATCATTTTCCGGGTATATACAAACAAAATGTATAATTTTTTTATTAGTAACATTAGTCGTACTCTCTTTTCTTTATCATTATATTTAATTTTGCAAGTACGGTAACATTTTTTGATTTACACACGGTGCTCTGAAGAAAAGGTCGATGTTCTGGTAGGTTATTTTTCACTCTAAGAATAAAACAAGATAAATTAATGCTTTTAGACAGTGTCAAAAGTAAAGCGATCCCATAATATGCACAATTTTATAAACAAAATGTGTTCAGAAGGGTCGATATTGGGGGGACGCCTATTGTCGTTTTCCTCTTTATCGGAAGCGACCACTTTTGACCCCTCAACATCCGGTCAGGAAGTGGTCCTAGAGGTCTGATTTTTTTTACATGGTCACCTACTTTTTAATGCTGAATACAATGGTGAAGATTTCATTCTAATATCTCTAACTGTTTGGCCACTACAGAATGTGACATCCAGACAGAATAAAAGCAAGAGCGGTCTCCTGTATTTTACAGGCAAGCTTTAACCTAGCGGCCGCTAATAAAATATATAAGACGTGTGTTCTTATTCTGAACGGTTTCCAAGATAAAGCTATTTATAGTTGTTAAATTGTCGATAAAGAAGAGCTATTACGTATTGTTTCTAATCTTTAGTTTTCAAGTAACACATTTGTTTTCAAGTGACAGTTTATAATAAATTTTCAAAAACTTCAACGTCAACATTAATGCACTTTGAAACTCGTATGAGAAGAAAGCGTGTTGTTCGAAAGTGTATCATTTTGAAATTCATTTCTGCGGGCCACTAACATTCAAAGTACTGTACCATTCAGATCGGAAAGTACAGGATCTCCGAAATCCCTATGTCAGAAATCGTTCTAAATGGGACCCATGTTCACCTAAACTTTTTTCTTAAAACGAACGTTTACTAAAAAATTAGTAATCAATTAGAAATTTAGAATCATATTGCCAATCAATTAACATGAATTCATTTCAGTACAATAATTTGCTCTGGTCGGGAGACGTTTGTCTACTCCTGGCCCTGGTGCAATCTCACCTGTACATCCTTTATCACAGCGATTCTCAACGTTTTCTGTTTGATGGCGCACTTCTGTATTTGCAGAAATTCCACCGAAACACAGCACACTAAACTTTGTTTTCATTGCTTTAATTGCTGTAATATTAAATAACATACATCTTATGTATTGCTGAAGGATTTGCTAGCTACAACGATTAGCTGAAGCTTTTAAAATTATCACATTCTAAAATTTCTGCTGTTCAGTTTTAAAAATCTCTTTGATATCTCTTCCATCCATTGTTACTTTTTTATTAGCAAGTTCTAATATGATGATTAATGATTTACAGAAACAGATTTCAAATGAACTGTTGACTTGTCTGTTAATTCAAATCAATCTTCAACTTCTCCATAGCAATTGTTTAAATGTAATTTCGCTTGATGACGAAGCTATTTACGTTCGCCAATGAATGACTTCTTTGTAAAAGATATTGGACTGAATGACCTTGGATTATTTGGAAGATTTTTATTTCCTTGCACAGCTAATGAACAAGGCCTACTTTCCTTAAGTTTTTTTTCTTATTTATAATTCTTTTTTTGACATCTTGAAGCTTACATTTATTTTCAAGTTATATCTGCTGAATAAACATAGCACGAATTTTGCATTTCTTGAAAAAATGAAACCGCATTACTTGACTTAAGTTGTCGTCTCAATTTCTGTAAACCGTTATTAAATAGCTAAGAATGGCACAGACCTATAGATTCTTTCCATTAGATATTTCTGATAATTACCAGGGATACGCCCAGCAGTCCATCTCATGGTAGAGACTCATTATGCAACGCTAGGGGAAATTTTGAGGCTTATAAGGGAGGAGGATTGGAGACTAAAACATTCGTGCACAGATTTTTTAAGTTTATCATAAAAAATATAAAAAAAATCATACTGAATTTTAGAGAAATTAGTCCAGTTGATTTAGCGATGGATTTCGAGGGGTAATTTGGAAAGATGGGAAGGGTGGAGACCAAAATAAATATTCCTGTTTTAAATTGGACCATAAATAAACAAAATTCCGAATTTTGTGAAAATCCGTCCATCTGTTTTAGTGTGATGCACCTACAAATAATAGACCAATGGGCAAACAGACAAATGAAAAAGAAAATGTTTAAGTACAATAGTGAGATCATTAATCCAATAATCCACTTTGTAATTTAGAATGAAAGCTGCGTAAAAAATATAAAAATAACCATTAAGCTTTATTGAATTATTCCCAAGGTACTTCTGAGAGCAACACAAAACCAAGATACAGTAAAACCCCGTTATTACGCTCGTCAAGGGACCATGAACTGCAACTGTAATAAGCGGGATAGCGCTATAGACGGGAAATGATTTATGAGATGGGGAAACATTTAGACACCATTTTACAGGAAAGGTACTTGATTCTGCAATAGGTATAGTGCAAATGTAAGCTTATTTCCTATTAAGAAAATCTTTGATTGTGGTTTCCCGTGTGTGTGTGTGTGCTACTGTTATGAATTATGACATTTTCAATGCGGTTCAAGTAACTATTAACATCAATTGATACACCACTAGGAGCATATATATTTTCGGAGCAGATTTTGTGCACTGCCCGCTATTTCACCTGCGCCTTTCCTTGAATGATTGGGCCACTTAATGGCACTGCTGCATCACGGGACTGATAAATCCATTCAATTAGAATTTTCTCGGCATCTTAATATTTTCCACACTTTACTTTTTTACGTTTGCAAACACCCTTCGCTGCATTGGTAATTCCGTTCTTATTTTTTATTATTGTTCTCAGACTCGATGAGGGAATTCCTAGAGATTCTGCGAAATCCTTCTGACTTCGTTGAATTCTCGTCGTACTTATGGAGAATTTCCAATTTTTCACTTATAGAAAGGGATTTCCGTTTCGAAATTTTGCACTAACTTACTGTATCACAGACCCGCACTTCAAAGAGTTCAAAGATTCCCTCCTACCAGGGAAAGAAAAGAATCTTTACAGTGTTACATTTCTTTTCGATACAAAATTTCCGATATAAAAAAAGCGCTACAAGCGGGATTTGAATCGTTATAAGAGGGTAAAAGTATACAGAGTTACATAGAAAATTCCAGGGACCGTATGAAAGGAGCGTAAAAAACGGGATAGTGGTATAAGCGGGAGCGTAATAACGGGGTTTTACTGTATATACATGCAATTTTCGAATACTACGGTAAGATGGTAAAAAAAAAAATAATATTACTTTAAAAAGAATCGTTGTTGATGCACTTATATTGATATTTTTTTGACCATACCTACTGGTCCGATTTGTATCAAAATTAATAAGATCTTCTTTGCAAGTAGCTAGCCAACGCCATCTTGAAAATAACAAGATGTTTTCAAGACGGCGTTAAGTTTAGCCCGTTTTTGAAAACGTGAGATTACCTATAATATTACTTAAATTACGGTAAAGATTGATTAAAAAAAAAATAGGAAGTGATGTTCTAATTCACATTAATATTTATTTCTGGTTGTTAAATTGTTTTGTCCCAGTTAATGAAGCGTTCCACAATAAATTAGAAGCTAATAGATTAAGACTAAATTACCACTAATTACGGAAATGACCTTGTCAAATAACGACGATTATTGATTGATTTTCGTAGTTAATTTACCATTTAGAAGAATTCTTAGTGTTATTAAATAGGAATGTATTTTTCAGCTTCCGTTTCTCTCGAAATCCCGTCGTCATCTTTATCTGATAATTGTATTTAAACATTATTTTAGCCCAATTGTCTACAAAAGTGAGACTCATCATATCAGTCTGTGTGCTTTTGTTCTTTTGTGTTCCCCACTAATAACTTTTGAGCTTATAACTGTATTTTCTTGAAAATTGGCTTGCATACTTAAAAAGGCAACAGTTGATCTAATTTATGTATTTTATTGTTTTTTTCTGTAAAGGTCTTTCACGAGAAATAGTGACTGATGCTGACAAAAAATTCACACAGAAATACTGTAGAATCGAAACATTGGATTTCTAAGGATGTCATAAGCAATGGATATTAATCCTCTTAACATCTGCGCGAGCATTGACGCATGTTCAAGTGGAATAATAAGACTTTGTCTCAGTAAATAATATGGAGTTTGATTAATATTTTTAGAAATGGAAAAAATTCACAATGTCTGTTAGCAGACATTAATTTATAAAAGTGAACAGAGATATGTCGTTTGTATTAATTTCCTGAATTAAAACAAGAAAAAAATTAGTTTTAAGGAAAGAAAGTGTTAACGTCTGTTAGGAACTTCTTGTTTTTATATATAAAAAGCGATTGTTGTCTTATTGTTGTGCATTTTAGAACGTGAATTAACTCATGTTAAGCCAGATAAACTATGTCTGGCTTCATGTAAATTAGAAATCTTAAGGAAATGGCTTTATTTCGGTTTTTAATTTAAAAGAAAATTTTGGCGAGAAGAGTTTTTTTTTTGTAATTTCAAATATTATCTTCATCCCAAAAGAGATGATTTAGAAAGAAAAATATGCTTGTTAAATAAATTAATTAAACCTAATTTCTTTTCCTTCATCTATTTTTGAAGAAAACGTCTGTGTTAAATGAATGGAACTCATTAAAATATCCCTATTAATGTTTGTATAAACTGCACCAGACCAAAATATTCCTCATTGGATAACTCATTAAAACGTTGCAATTAGAATCAAGTTAAGGATTCCCAAGTCTGTTATTAATTTTGAAAAATGTTGGTATTAGTTTAAAAAATTACTTTTTGTAAATCAAACAACTAAATTAGTTTTTTAAACTAATTAATTATTTTAATGACATGGGAGGTTTTCGAAAATTACGAAATGTCTTGTATAAATTTAAAATTTAACACGACTCTTAATATCTTAAAAAATGACGATGTAGATATATATTGTGGATTGATAGAACCCTGAATATCATTGATTTGAATAACTTATAATTTTTTTTATGTTTTTAAACACTATAATTAAGTTAACGCTTCTTAATTTAAGAAAGGGTTTTTAGAAGTTTTTTTAAAGGCTTTATATTTAATTGGTGTAAGTGAATAGTTGTGTTCACTATATAGAAATTGTTATATAAGGAAATAATCATAATCTGTAATCATGTTCGCGTGACAAGTGTGATTCAAAATTTGAATAAAACAAATCAGTAAATAAATAAAATTAACAATTAAAAAATAACGTATATATTTGAATTAATAATAATTTGAGCATGCCTATGATATGAGGAACTACAAGAATATACAATATCGAATACTTTTAAATTTGTTCAAGAATAGTTTACAACACTTTAATTCCTCAATCATTGATATACCTGGAATGATTAATCCATTGAATATTGCCATACCCGTGTTTTATTCTTTTCTGGCCTGAACTAATAATTTATATAGTTAGGCTTACTTTTTTTCTGGAACAGTCCTTTTATTTTATACTAGCCGGGTACAGTCGCTTCGCTCCGGAGCCCTTGCATACATAGCATAAAAAAAAAAAAACTTTATTTATTTTTAGCAAATTAATATCGAGATCGGAAAATATACGAGTTCACAGTCCGATATGGCCTTCTCCGGATAACTCAGATGTATTGCGGGTTGGCCGCCACACACTTCATGGTTATTTTAAAGCGAAAATATAAATCCTCTTTATTCCATATCCCGTCGGAATTTCGAAAAATTCGGCCTCATTCCTTGTCAACATCATAAAGGGAAGCTCTGCAAAATTTCAGCTAAATTGCGAAACGGGGAAAAATTTTGATTTCGCTCTCTTCGCATGAACTAGGAGAAGCGAAGCCGTGTGCTACTTTCAATTTAATGCAGTCATTACGTCATGCGTAGTATTAAAAAAAAGTATTGTGCGCTTTAATGACAATAAACCAATCCCAGCCGTGATTCTCTTAACAGGTGCTAATTTGTAGCGAACGAGATCTCTCCTTCTTTCAGTATGTTATGAATCTCGCGCCTTGCGAGAAATGATCGGTGCTGCTATCTCTTACTCTTACTTGTAACTTACGAACATCTTGCGAATAAGTGGATGGGATCAACGTCTCCTAAAGACATACTTTTAAAGACTTTTCATATTTTAAAAGTTTTAAAATATGATGAACTTCAAATATTAATTAAAAGCTACAGAAAAATAAAACTTTAGATTTATAATAATATTAGAAATATGATTACAAAAAAAAAATAGATTTTATTGTGTTCAATGAATCATTCTTTACATCTGATCAGCGTTTTCATGCCTAAAAGTAAATTGTTTATTTTGATAAACTACTATTTTATTGAAAAGAAAAAAAAAATCGTTGAAATAGATAGCATATTTGTAGAATAAAACATATAATTTATTTATTGATGATATTTAAGAAATGAAGGTAAAATTAGACTGAGAAGTTGATGTTTTTAACATATTGTAGGTTTTAAGACAGAATTCGTTGACTATTTCGGAGACGGGTAGCGCCCTCTATAAAGAAAGATTGGACAACCATCCGTTTAAGTGATGTCGTCACAATCTACGTCACAGTTCAAAGAGCTCGTTGCTAGAGTTTTAGCATCTTGAAGAAAAAGACCCCCCAAAAATAATAAAAATTATCAGAACGCATTTGTAAGACTTCAAGAAAGCCCGTCTTAGGGTATTTCCCCCTTATTTTGGACAATTTTAGGCGAAATATTAAGATGAAAAGTTGTGTGTTTGCCTATTTTTGAGTTTCGGACTGTCATAGGCCATATTTACACCCGATGTCAAATTCTTCTGATTGGTTCACTCAAAAACCACTCTCCAATACCAAAGCACTGATCTTACTTACAGAAACTATTTTGAGAAATAGGATTGTAGAAGAATAAATAACTTTATTATTGTTGGCGAATATAAAATTAAGCATCAACATACTCAACATAAATAAATGTAATAAAATATATACAGTATATACATTTATTAAAAATAAAATATAAAATTATTTTAAGTTTAAAGACCGAACTCTCGGTTATGTATCAAAGACCAGACTTTAGGTACATTGTAGAAGCTGTTCCATTACTACAGTTCATCATAACTATCATTCTACAAGACACATTTTCTGAAATAAACTAAAGTTTTAAAAACCTTAGTCACAACACCAAAGACAACTCCCAAAAGATGTTTTTCATCGCTTAAACGGATAAAGACTTTTCTGCGGAATACCATATCACAGGAACGCTTAGTGCACTTCCTATGCTCTCAATTGAGGAGATTATGATTGAGTGGTCCAACTCTAAACTGATAAATAAATTATGCCGCAGAAAGGAGCGACGTATGGATTTCATTTACCCAATTTGTTTTTTATTTACTTTTTTTGTGCTTCTTTGTTTGTTTATTTGTTTTCGTTTGGTCGGAAATTTGAGGCAAATACAAGTGGAGCACATCTGATTTTTTTGCAGCCACTGGCTAATAGGAAGGTTTGCCGTTGATTAATGTTCAATATATCTTTGTTGAAAGACAAGATACAATAATACATTTTTATGGTACACAGGATACAAATTATAACAAACACCAATAAATAGAAAAAGAGCTACAATAAATAGCTTAGCTTGTATCTAAATCTTCGTATTTCTTTTTTAATTATTTCTTTACTCCAAGAAAAGAAAACCTAATTCACAAGAACCCGAAAAACAGCTACCTGAAGATTACCTCCAACTGAATAGTATAGTTTATTATTTCTTTAACTCAGTTACATTAAATTATTTGAAAATAAGGAAGGGATTGATTTTTTTTTCTTTGTAGGTAACAGATAAATATCTAAACATTTCGTTTAGATATTTATTCCAAATGGTTACTCAAAATACTCAAACATTTGAAAAAATAATAAAAAACAAGAATTGACTTCTTTTAATTTTCTATTGTGGCTAACATATGAAGTCTTTCTATTAAAGGAAACAGTGATAAATTAAAAGTAACACTTGCTATTTGGAAGTTGTGTTCCTAATTGCATCCGGATAACCTGATTGTATCTCGCTTTCTCTTCTTTTCATTTCAGTTCTCCAGTTAAACATCTTGCTCAGTGTCAAGGCAATTAGGATTCTTTAGATCATGTTTAGTGACTTAGGTGGGAAAACAATTCCTGCTCAAGTGAGTTGCTTTTTTTTTTTACTTAACTTATTTATAACTTCAACATAATACAGCTCTCTAAGCAAGTCAATCAAGAGATGTTCAAAATTAATTTCATTATATTACACATTAACTTTTGTGAAATAATTGAAGGGAAAGTCTCGAAAGTCCAGCCTAAGAACATGAACCATTAACCCTATTGTTATTTTAGTCTTATTTTATTCTTATTAAGTGTAAAAGATGGAATTCCATTAGGAAATAATATAGTACTAACCATTTTTAAATATTGAAAAAAAAAGTACCTTGTAGAAATAGTCTATTATAGTTATTAAACTTAATTCAAATAAACGCAGTTAAATTTTATATACAGCAAGTACAAAAAATAATTATTTAGAATTGTAGAAATCAGAAGATACAACAGAAATGCGATGTACAATTTAAATAAAGGTTGCTTTTGTTTTGTGTTTTAATTTAGTGACAACTGCATGGTTTTCGAAATTTTCTGGATAACTAAATTTTTTTATATTTTTTTTTATTGTTTTAAATCATGTATTTAAAGTATTTACGTTTTAGGCATTTTTTCTAATATATATATGATATTTCATTTTATATTTATTTTCCTCAACTTTATTAAATAAATTAATCAATAATTTTTAATTCTAAATAATTCTTTCATTCAATATATTTATAATATAAATGATATAATTTTGTTTAGAAAAGAAGATATCCTTTAATACTAAAAATAATGTAAATAATGTAACTATCATTTTAATATGGTACAGTTAATATAAATATATTTATTTTATATTCTAAATTTTAAAAGCAAACTTTAAAATACGAATTGAAGATATCTCTGCCACGGAGGAAAAATGAGTCATTATTACTATTACAACAAGTGAACAAAGAATACATTTAAAACTGTTTTCTAAGTTTTAAGGAAAAATTGCTGGGTGTATTACAAGTTTCTTTGTTTTATATTACTTTAAGTATATGAAAAAAATGGAACTATTAGTTCTTAGAGTATATTATTAAGGAACTCTTATAAAATTAATAGGTGTTACAACCTACTTATTGTTTCACGCAACTACTATATTGAAAAATGTTCTTTTTATTTTTAATATTTATCAAAATATTTTTGGACGAGATGCAGATTTCACAATATGTTAATTTTTCGTATCAAAGAATAAAATATAAATCCTATCTGAATTTGTGTTTATTCTGCTCAGCATTTTTTATTCTACGGTTAGCTGACAAGAAATATCTCAGAATCCTTGGAGTTGATTTTGCTGTTAGCGCCATCTACTATCTTGCAGGCGTACT
Source organism: Thereuonema tuberculata (assembly GCA_023159025.1). Lineage (NCBI taxonomy): Eukaryota > Metazoa > Arthropoda > Chilopoda > Scutigeromorpha > Scutigeridae > Thereuonema > Thereuonema tuberculata. The sequence goes on from JAFIDM010006943.1 coordinate 73,209,646, forward strand.
TTTACTTCACAATTCGACCAACAGATGGTAGCAGCTCTTAAATAGAAAAGGTTAAAAATATTGCAGGAAAAAGGGGAAAAAAAGACATTAGAAGTTCGTAAGTCATTGTAATTTGTTATTTAATAAATTATCAAAATTCTAACTGTGTAAATCCTTTTCTATAGTCATCGCAGTTAATTCTGTGCTTATTCAAAAATAGAAAACTTCTATAAAATCTATATTATCAGTTTATAAGTAAGTTCAACAATACTTGCTAATTTAAACAAAGAATTTTGGGTTACTTAGTTATATTAAAAAAAAAAAAAATGAAAATCCTAAAATTTTGTATTAGCTCTTATCTGTGGAGTGAAATCAACTGAGGAACTATATAATAAAAGAAGTTTAACGTGCCTGAATAATTCAAGAAAAATATCAATCGCGAGGCACAAAGCTAAAGTTAGGATTCGCACTTTGAGTTGTCATCGGGAAGAGACTGGGACGGACCGTTTAGGAAAACTTCTGTTTTAATTTAAAATGTGATAAAAAGAAACGAATAAATTGTTTCTTTCTATCACATTTTAAATTATTCGAGTCGCTTTGGATCTAGAGATTTTTTAATTTACAACACAGTAATCTGAAATTATTCAAAACAAGTCATTTCATGAATTTAAAAAAAAGAAAAGAAACAGGATTTGAACTTAAATTATTTTTTAAAATAATAAATGTTATTTTTTTAAATTTTTGGCACAGAAAAAAATAAATATCAATATATACGAATTCTCTATAGTAGCCTCAGATTCCTCGAAATGATTGGCTAACATGAGGATGGCTAATATGACATTTGTTCACTATACATGCATTTTAATTATAATCTTTCAGTGTTGCAGCAACCTAATAGAAAAAAAGCAAACCTCAATATTCCTGTTAGTCTTTTAATAACTTTCAAGAACTATGAAAATCCGAGAGTAACTGTAATTATCATTTAAATCAGAGAAAACTCTAGTATTTTGAGAGCAGTAGGTTAGGTTTTGTTATTAATCAGATTCTCCGTGAAAGTAACTTAATTCCCTAGTTTCGTCAATCTGTCTCGAAGTAGCTAAGGCATTATTCGCAATATAAGACGTTTCACAAGGGAAGTCCGAGAAGTGTTACTCTGAATTTGATATTGGTTTATGGGTCACTTTATAGAATTTTCAACGCTGAGTCCGAATTTGATATTCATTTTCATCTCCGGTTAATAGTTTTCGAGATATCCGCATGAAGGCGTAAAAACTTTAATTTGTTATAACTTTTTAACAAATTGAGATAGAATAAAAATTCCAAACGCAATTATGTTACTTGCATTCATGACTATCATGTGTGTCAATATGAACTGAATCCGTCAACTAATTTCAAAATGGTGGACCCAAAAACCTAAATTTATGGCACTTTCAATGGAAAATAGGCTCATCCAACCCTAACTCAAAAACCGATTGATAGGTGGCAGCACAAGACAGGCAAGACAGGGCAGTTACAGCAATTTGATAATAGATGGCGCCTTTGTGCGTAGCCAAATAAAACCAATAAACTTATTTAAATCTCCTTAACCTGAAATACGAATTAAAATTAAAACATACAGAATTATAAAGAAATAAAGCCACTAGGAAAGCATCACTATTTTACGCCCCCATGCGGATATCTCAAAAACTATTAACCGGAGATGAAAATGAATGTCAAATTCGGACTCAGCATTGAAAATTCTATTAAGTGACCCATAAACCAATATCAAATTCAGAGTAACACTTCGCGGACTTCCCTTGTCAGTTTTTCAGTGTAAGAAGCGCTTCAGTTTTTGTCTGCTACGTTTCAATCAATTTAGCAAACAAAAACAAAATATAAAAAAAGTAAGTTGTTGTGACTTTTGCAGGATTTACGACTTCAATGTTTTATATCTATAAAAAGCAAAGATGAAACATCGCTAAACTATTGAAGGATAATATAGAAGATACAGAAGGGGTGAAAAAAAATCAAACCAGCTTAGGAGTGGAACTTAGATCAACCGTAGCAATCGACTGCCAAACCAGCAGCCTACACGCTCAAGTATTATTGAATAATTAACATCACACAACATGCAAGCTATTTTATTTTGTGAAATTCCATAAAGAATATTTCTCATTCGTGTTGCATTTCAACTCCGTTCGTAACTGAAAGCATTAACGTGAAGCCCAGAACATTTCACTTCATTACTAAAGTATTATACCATTAATTGGTTTCTAAAACAAAATGTTCAAAAGAACTGAAAGTCTGCTTTCCTTAAGATGTTATTTCTTAATTTTTTTAGGATTATACAAACGACTCAAACGAAGAGTTTATATTTATTTTAAAATTTAAAAATCACCTGAAAACGAACAGTGGATTGTTTTCTTATCTGAGGAAAAAAAAGAAAAGGAATAAATCCTAATTAAACTTTTGACTTTTTTACTTTATTAAACTTTTTAATTAGTATAAAGTTAAACCTATGAAATCCATGTGCGTGGATTACTTAAAGGATTAATTCCCATTGTTTAAAACAATGACAAATTAATAGAAAAAGGATTATATCTCTCGATAAGTGCCCATATAGAAAAGATTTCAAATATAACATCATCGCTAGTGAATGGATATGCATACTAAGTTTCAAGATGATCCATTCAGTGGTTATTAGGGAGGGACAGACACACAGACAGAGTGATTTAATAAGCCTTACTTTTCTATTGGAGAGTAGACTAAACATTGAATTTAGAATTTTAGATTATATTTTATTTATTAGCAATCATTTGCAATATATAAAATTACATCTTTGATAAGAGTTAAAGTAGCTCTATTCAACACTGTCTAAAGCGATATATAGCAGTCTTAATGCAACGAATTTTGATAGGGTCACATTTCCGATGAAAAAATATTAGTACTAAGAGTCACCACTACGCCACTAATGACGCTGCAAGCAACAAATATTTTATTGTAAAAGACACTCATGTTATACAGAGTTGCTGATCTTAGCGATACAAGCGAAACTATTAAAGGTGGTACCCATTCTGATGGTGTAAAACCTGAAGGATATGGACACTGTTCAACGGCTGACCATAACTGACTGAACCGCTGTGATGCTTCTCACCTGCAGTGTGAAACTGTCTCTCAAGGATGCCAAACTTATGTCCTCGATATACAACATTTTTTAGGTGCCCCAATAACCAGAAATCACGAAGATTAAGATCCGGAGAATGACGCAGCCAAGTCGTAGAAAATGCACAACTAATCAATCTGTTCTCGGTGAAATGTTGTAGTAGAAACTGCGGTACACAGCATCCAATATAAATAGCTTCTTGGAAGAAGAATGGTCTACGGATAAATGTGGCTGTGAATCAATAACAAATTTTATCTTTAGATGAGTGCAGTGGAATCTGTTGGAAATTATGAGGTTGTCCGTTACGGGTGTTTCTGCTCCATGTGCCAAGTCACTCCACAAAACCTGCCATGGCCACGACTCATTCAATTCCATTCTGATAAAGGTTAATCAGGTTTCCCTTCGGTGACAAGCAACTGCTAGTTATGGCTGATCTTATATGGAAAACAACGCACCACCTTTCTCAGTATCTTCCACTCACTGCGCCTTAGGGTAAATCCAACTGCTGTGACAATGCACATGCATTACTGGAGCCTGCAACATTATTCATTGACTGCTCAGCAATAGCTCCGGTAACATCTTCAACACTAGTGAAGATGACCGGTTGAACTCCTAGATGTCTAGTTTCGTCGAATCAAGTGGTCATTCTGCTGAGAGTTTATGACATCAATGATCATCGAAGTAATTGCTTACGACGGCGGAACTCCCGAAGTGAAGACGCGGAATTTCCGTTATTTTCATAAAACAGCTTCATAAGCAATGCTCTTTCCGGCAAAGTTATACCAATGACATCCAAAAGTTGTGACCACTTTTATCAAAACGTGAACTTGGCTACAACACTCCAATGCTTATGCAATCACTGCATTTTCGCCACAAGTGCCATAACGGGGACTTTTGATACTCATCTTTTTTTTTAAGACATGTGGAAATATCTGCCGCGTGTCTTAAACTGAATCTCTACTGATTTTCGTTGTTGCTACATATCGCTCTAATGTTGAATTGTGGTACTTTAATTACGATCACCCTGTATTTTACAATAGAGTCAGTTTAGGTATTAAAATTCTCACAGAAACTGAATATATCAGTATACTTACTTATTTTACTTTTTTACAATATATTGATTACTTTTCTATTATATGATGAGTAATTCATCTTTGTTTAGTATTTATGTTAATTATCTCTTTTCTTTTACTAAGGTCAAATTAAGTTTTGTACAAGCTTTATCAAAATTTAATAGTAAAAATATTAAATCTATTTAATAATATATATGAAAAAAATATTAAGCTTGCAGTTTGTATCAATATTGAGTAATTCTTTACTTTTTTCTTTTTCTTCTTGACTATGTGAAAAGAATTTTGATGAAATTTACAACTTAATCTACAGACAAATTTTTGAAATATAAATCTCGGAGGACTGAAACAATGAAAGAATAATAAATTTTAAAGATTTTAAAGATTCATCCCATTTTTTTAGCCTACTTTCCAACAGGAAAGTGCAGCTCACGAAATCAGTCGGTCTAAAGGTATTGGTGTATATGGGTGTAGGTAGGTGTATCCCAATGGGGAGCTGGAGGTAAAGGTAGCTGTGCACTACAGATTTTTCAGTTGAGCAGTAAAAGAGTACTTGAGGCCTCTAGTAGTGCCATAAAGGAGACGCTGACTCCCTTATTGCTGTCTGCGGTTTTTCACCTTTTCCCTCTGAAGAGACTTTTTAATTGGGCTCGCAAATAGAACAGGACCCTATCTCTCCACTGAGTAAAAAATTGGAGGTGCACGGGGACTGGTTCTAGCAATACACTCTAAATTCCTTCTGGAGGCCTCAAGTCCCCTTTTAACTGCTCTGTGGTTTTCAACTGAAAAATCTGTAGTGCATAGCTAGCCTAAGGCTCCAGTCTCATCGACCCACGACTGACAAGTACCCCCCCCCCCCCGAAAAAGAAACTCGATACCAATTCTACGCTGGGTAGACCCTAGGTCTGTTGGAGGAGAATTTACAGTGGAAAAAATGCCGAGGTCGGGCATTGAACCTGCCTCCCTAATACGTAGTCAAGCACCTTACCCACTTGGCCATCGGGCCCACGTAGGCTATATGGGTGTGCATATCTTATATTATAAAAGCGTTATTCTGTCTGTCATAAGACTTTACGTTTTTCCAATTTTTTCACCGAACTATACGAGATAGATTGGTCATGTAAAAGGATAAAATGTAGATCTTTTTAAGACAAACAAAATGCTACAAAAATCTTTCCAAAAAAGTTTTTGGTTTCCAAGATGGCGCCTTTTAAAGGGTCAAATTTTTACTTTTTCTCAATTTAAACGAAAAGTATAAAAGTTGGAAGACAACATTATATTGAGAAAATATTGGTATTTGAAAGTTCTATCGAACGATGTATCACTAATTCACAAACGCTTCAGCGTTTGCAAGATACATGCAAAAATGTGAATTTTCGGTGTGTGACGCCGACCCGCAATACATCCGAGTTATTCGGAGAAGCCACAACGGGCTGGGCAGTTATATATTCTCCGACGAACTCAATATTAATTTGCTAAATAAATAAAGTTTTTTTTTTTTTTAATGCTGTAGATGCAAAGGTTCCGAAGCGAAGCGACGGTACCCGGCTAGTATATAATAATAAATTTAAGTTTGGTCTGAAAATAAAGTGTTTACGCTCTGTCTCGGTAGGTGGCACAGCCTGCAATTGATCTAATTGTCTAATCCATTCTCTCCCTGCAATTATTAGTATCCGTTGTTCCCTTATTAATTGACTACAAATTTCCTTCAAGAGGTTTCTAGGGAGAGATTAACAAAGGGAGAAGAGAAACAGAATATTCTTAAAAAAAGAGTTAAAAAAAAAAAAGAAGCCCCCCCCCCCCATTTGAAAATTTGAAACTTCCTAAAAGAAGAACTAGCATTTTTTTTTCCATTTTTTCTTCTAATCCAGTTATTTTTCTAAATATATATTATCAGAAATTACTATAATGGCAACTTGAATTAAAATATAGCACCGAATATTATAGTATTACAATTAATAAAAATTAAAATACTAAAATAAAGTTGAAACTATATTTGAAGCTTGTACTTCCAGTTTTGCTGAAATCATATTATTAATTCATTTAAGAAGAAAAGAATCTGGATGATGATTTTGAAAGATATTGACATTTGAGGACTGGGATGATCTCACTTGTATATTTGAAATCATTTCCTTGTCCGTAGGTAGCGCCAGAAGGCGACAAAAATTCCCAAAGAATGAAGTCTAAAAATATTGGAATTTCTCTCCTATTTTTGTTAATAATGTTGAACGATGAATTGTAAAAAATGTAAATGTTAAATCGGATAAAAAAATTAACGTTCGTAATATACTCTCAATAGAAACTATCTAGGCCACCCTACAACACATTTTAAAAAACGTTCGTACATTAAAAATTATTATAAACGTTTTCGAAACGTCGTGCGTTCCCTTATCATTAATTTTTAATGTATAAATTTTTAATGTATAATGTTATAATGTATAACATTTAAAATTTAAATGTTTTTAATTGTGTTTGTGTGGTAGACTAGATATTTCTTTAATTGTGATTATATTAATCATGTAGAATTTTTTATTCAATATATTGGCCCTTCTGTCATTAAATGCTTAATCTATTAAAGTTTTTTTGCAAAATAGAAGATTTAAATTGTTTGTATTCAGTAGATATTACAATTGAAATAGTTTTTGTCATTTTCACGACACTTAAAAAAAATCCTGAGAAATCAAATTTTAAGGTAAATAGGTTTTAAGTTCTTTGAACGTTTTGTTTTTATAATAAAATACAGTAAAGCCCCGGTTATCCGCGAGTGCCGCGAAAACTTTTTTTAATTACGAACCTCAAGAAAACCAATTTTAATCCAAGCCAACAACAGGGAAAGTACAATAGGCCCTACAGTCCGAAGGTCGAAAATTACTGACAGGTTTATTGTGCATTGTAATCCTATAGGCCTTCTCGGAATTTGTGGATGAGTGGCAGGCTCTTCCTCTGCAGAAAGGTTTCTGCTGTACTGTACATATTTTAAAAGTTTTGCATATTATATTTTTTGTATAATGAAACGTAGTTTTCATGCTGAAATATTTTTTTTCGTGTTTACACCTCATTTTTAGTCTTTTTTCGCTTTATCCGCGATTTTCGTTATCCGCAAAGCCCTTGCCACCCAATTCCGCGGATAATCGGGGCTCTACTGTAGTTAATTATAAGTTCAGAAATTAAAGAAACAAAGAAGCAAACAAAAAGAAAGTTTGCCCCTCGAATTGCATTTTAGGCTTCTGAGTGAAGCCTTATAGCCCCGGTTTGTCTGTCTGTCTGTGGACATAAATCCCACAATGCTTCGCAATTGCTTCTAAATTAGCTCAGTTATAGGTGGCCTGAATGTTGAATGTTGTAGGTGGCCTGTTAGCTCAGTTGATTAGAGCGTCGTGCTAATAATGCGAAGGTCGTGGGTTCGAGCCCCTCATGGACCATTCTTATTCTTCGTTTTTTTCTCCCCATTTTAAATCTTTTCACAGTTTCTCAACTTATGACATTATGAGATATTGGTTATGTAATCCTTTAGAATTGGGATTTTGATAACTACTTTATTTTCTCTTAAATTAGTATCACGTTGTTTAAGTAGATACTAAGGAAGCGACTGTTTTAGGATTTTTTGAATGTTGTAGGTGGCCTGTTAGCTCAGTTGGTTAGAGCGTCGTGCTAATAACGCGAAGGTCGTGATTCGATCCCCTCATGGGCCTTTCCTATTCTTTATTTTTTTTCTCAACATTTTAAATCTTTTCACATTTTTTCAACTTATGACATTAGGAGATATAGGTTATGTAATCCACTAGAGTTGAGATTTTGATAACTACTTTATTTTCTCTTAAATTAGTATCACGTTATTATTGGAAGTTATTGAATTCAATCTATTAACAAGGTTTGAGCTGAGAATGACGATTACTCCATATAAATAGTGAATTTTTTATTTTATTTATTTTTATTTTCTAAATTTAAAATTACAGTCCTGCTAGGTTTTCAAAATGAAATC
>JAFIDM010006943.1:73218218-73231835 GCA_023159025.1 Thereuonema tuberculata
AAAATCGGACGACTAAATTGCTGAAAAATTGCATGGTGTTCGCGGGGCTTAAGTCTCTTCATGAGAGTGATTTGTAAGGGAATAATTCAGAAATAGTAAAAAAGAAAATACTATTCAAAATATTTTATTTCAGTAGTTCTAGAAATATAAAGCATTACACAATAAAGCGTTTTTACAATCAACAAACAAAACAGTAATAGTCACTACAACTAACCAGATTGAAATGGAATGCAAAATTATTTGTTTCAGGATCTAGTGTATACCTTAAAGCCAAACAGGATAAACCTCTTCCAAAAGCTTGTTCCCAGGATTTCGTATCAATAGAAAGTTCCATTTCCCTGGAATCTTCTAATACTGGAGATGCGACTAGACCTAAGAAGAGATTCATATAATTAAAAGCAGCCATTTTGTTTTCCTTTTAGTATTTGGAAGAACATATCATTGAATGAATGAGAAATCAAAATTTTAAGTATTTTTTCTAAAGTATTATTCTATTCTCTTATATATATATATAAGATTGATAACACCCTAATGTAATAAAGGAATCTCTGCGCGGAGACATTTTTAATATAAAAATTCTATTTACATTTTGTTTATATTTTTAGTATTTTTTAACAAAAATACCGTTATAAGATCCAGAGTTGTCCAATAAATTCAAAGTTTTATTTCTTGTATTTCTCCTCCATTACCACAGTGATTCTTAAACTTTTGCGGTTCGCCACACGCTAAATTTTATATATTTTTTCATTAAAAATATAAATTTTTGAGTAAAAACAGTTTTTTTGAAATTTTTTCAAGCTTTTGAAAAATAAAGCATAAATTGCATAAAATTCTTGTCGCTAGTTTTTTTCTCTCCAAACAAGCAATAGTTGAATTATTCGAATGAAATAGAAAGTTCTAAAAGCAATTATTGGCTGTTTAATTAGTTACTATTTCTGTTCACTGTTATTTTGTTACTTCAGTCCTCAGATTGTTTCGTGCTAATAGAAAGGTCCTTACTTTTTCATCCAATTTCGACGAAATTTAAGGTTAATCTTTAACTTTTATTAATTCTGCTGTATGCCTAATTTTAGCCATATTGATCTTAAAGAGTCAATTGTTTCTTATGTATAATTTGATAGGAAAGCAAACCACGGAAAAAGACATCCTTTTCTGCAATTTGTAATTTTTTCTAAAAAGTAAATTTTTCTTTTAAATAATAATCAACTGTAACATAATAGATTTCCTAATGTCTAGCAATTTTCGTGGTACACTTACAGCCCTTCAACATTGCTTTTATATGGTAGTGACGGGTCTCGAAGACCGTCTGTCTTCACAGATGTTTTTTTCTCTTATGCCTGCTTATTTTTATCATTAATATAAACCTTAACAAAACTTTCTTGAATCTCCCTCTGTTTTTACAGTATCTTTCAGTTTTGAGTAGTCTGCATTAGTTCGAGTCTTCCTCTCACTAGTTGAAGAATATTAGAAAGAAACAGGAATCTCTCTGCTTCAATTGTCTGTCTACAAAATAACGATCAGTATTTCTTCAGTATTCTCTACCAATCACCGCCGATTTTAATCTATTATGGCTACTTTACACGCTCTCGAAAACTTGCCTCAAACCGACAAGTGGCTCAAATAAATTCCCACTGACTCGAAAAATCTGCCAGTTGCTCTAAATAGATACGGTTCTAAATTCAGGCAAATATTAGAAGCAAGTTGACACCTGCGCTCCTGGTGGAGAGAAAATTTATTTCAAAATACGTGTGTTAACTTCATGCTGAATATACTGGATATCCTGTGCTCGTGGTTTCAATCCACGACTTCATTCACCACATTCTCTTTCTCTGGGATCTTTTTTTCCTTTTTCTTTATCTCTGCTGTGAAATGAGTTGAGAATTAATAACAAAACAAAGCTGCAAAATCATCTTGTTTGTCGCTTCGTGAAGACAGTTGTTCTCGCGATCGCAACGAGAACAAACGAGACTTGAAGACGGGAAGTTCTCTTCTCGTATAAAGCGATACGACAAGCGGCCAGTGGCAACTGGCAATCGACTAGTCTATGAGTTCGTTTGAGGCAAGTTTTCGGGAACGTGTAAAGCAGACATTAGGAAACATTTTTAATTACTTTTCCAAAAACCTATGAGTAGGTGGAAGAGACCTAAATACACTTTCTGTGAAAACAACCAATTATCTCTGGAAAAACCGATAATTTTTGATAACTTATTGCTTTCTGACATCGCAATACATTGTTAAAATGTACAACATTTCACTAAAATAAAGTAACTTATTTGTTAATGAAACTTCACAAATGAAGCTGAAATTTCAATATAAACTTGCTACTTCCGGAGTCAAAATCATCGTTAAAAATATAAACAAAAAATTTACATCCATCTACTGTGGAACTTTCAGGAGATTATATCTTAACTTCTTCCTTTGCCTGTTAGACTCATTATCCTCAAATTACAGATTGAATAAATTACCTGTGAATATTAGGTAACAGTCAGCTGAGGAATGATTACGTAAATATTCTTTGACAAAATTGCTTTCAATAACATTAGTAAGAATGACTGATGACGTAAAACCTTCTTCCACACATTTCTTGTTGGCATCAAATCCATTCAGAGGTGGGAGAGATGTCAAGAGGCTCATACAATCCTCTTGCAAACAATAGCTAATGTCTGGTTTATCTATTAAGATATTCAAAACATAGGAGTTAACTACAATACAGTGAAAGTAAGACGCATTTCATAGCACATAAATTTTAATCAAATGAATAAATATTAACACTAGTAGTATTTAATTAGGTATAGACCACACATATACTGGGGTTTGAGCAGGTAGTGATCGAATAGCAGGAAGTCATTTTGAGAATGAAAGGAGTGGAGACCAAAATAATATGCATGCTTAAATTTTAATACCATCGTATTAATTTAAAAAGAAATTAGTTCAACCTTATTAGTGAGGGATTTCAGAGATCATTTTTCTTGAGACTTAGGGTCATGGAGAAAATAATTGTGCCCAATTTTTAGTTGATCATAAACAATCAACTATCAAATTTTAGGGAATTCTGTCCAGCCGTTTTGGCATGATGCGCATGTAAACAGACGAACAAAGAAAAAAAATATTTAGGTCCATAATAAGAACCTATATATTCAGTTAAGAAATAATAAAAATGTATATTTTTTGATTAGGATTTTTGTAAACTTTCGTCTACATACTGATGATACTATACACTATATACTGTACGGAGTACAGTACTTGCAAACATATATATTTTGTTGTTTGTTAAAATTCGTTCTTAATGCAGTCTGTTACTCATTTGATCACAATTCATAATTGGATCCACAATGAGATTTTTTTGTTTAAATAATGTGAAATTGCTGCTGGAGTTAAAGATCTCCTTGATTTACCAGTGTTCTCAAACTGTCGGGCCTTTATGTCTTGCTATTTTAATCCCAAAGTTTGATTTCTACTTCTGCTCAGAATGTGTTGTTGATTTTGATGGGAAAAGCAAGTCAAGAGGGGGGGGGGTGTAGCTTTTATTTGATTTTGATTTCCAGAAAACTGTCTGATGAATAATAAAATGAGTTTTTGGAATAAATATATTACTAGAAATAGGATCAACTATCCATACCCTAATGACTGAGCTCGTATTGTTATTAATATTAGCATTCGAAAATCGCCTTCCTTTATTTGTAGCAAAATTTTAAATCAACACTTTTTTTTGTGAGGGTAGCAAAATTATTTCTACTGTGCATTAGCATTCCAGATTTATCTTCTATTTGTGAAATTTTCCATTAAATGGAAATACATTGTTGTAACTTAGATTCCTAATTCTCAATTGAAGTTAAAGTACGTCTTCTATTTTCTCATTATTAATTATTAAAAAAAAAGTTTTGTTTATAGAATAATTTCATAGTCAGAGCAAATCTTTCGGTGATAGAAGTGCTTTACTACAAAAAATATTATCCAATCAAAATATGCGATTTCTTAAAGCCTTATCTTATCTTATCTTATCTTACCCTTCATGCATAATGCACAAGTCGCTGTTTTCTCATAACAGAAGTGAGTGGTAACTTTTATTTCGTCACTGTTTAGATCCAAAGCCGAACAAGAAGAAAGCGTTTTAGGATTATAAAAATCCCACATATCACTGAACAGTGTTGGACCAAACCATACGTCTTTCCAAAGAATATGCCACTGTTTATCTAATACTAATCTAGGACCTGAAAAGAAATGAAAAAAAAATCTGTTTTACAACCGTCAAAAAAATAAGAAAAAGTTCTATCTGAGCTAAAATTAGAAATTAAGAGAAAACGGATTGTATTAGGTCTCAGATTAGATTCATTGGTTTCACTGATGCTCCCAAGGACTGGATTTGGCTTATGTGGTGAAGCGAAGTACAGCAACATCTCTTTCCAGCGGGGTAGCTACCTTGGAAGGTTATTCCGTGAAATTCACAATTTGCTCTAAAGAAAAACTTATTGTCTTTTCACTTACTACATTGGCTTTGTACAGTCTATATTTTTATTTTTTATATATAACATTTGTATATTTGACTACAGTAAATCCTCGTTTCCATTTGTTCCATTGCTCATGCGTGGGAATATACTTCCGGTCCTGTAAATCCTTTTCGTGAACATTTAAGAAAAGGAAAGAAAAAATGCCGGCATCGCAGCTTCGGCAAACATGGCGGATTACGCCATTGAAAATCATAAATACCTGATCCTTGAATCAGCTAAGAATTACATATCATCCTACCATAGATATGCGGATGACATATTCGCCATCATTAACAAAAGCCAAATCCAAAGCCTAATGAGCATCGTCAACAATATACACAATTCCGTACAATTTGAAATAGAAAAGGGATTAAGCAACTCCATCCCATTCGTTGATTGTCTAATCATCAATGAAAAACCAAGCATTTAATTTACTGTATACAGAAAGCTCAGCCATGATAACAAAATTGTAGTTTACAGATCCAATATTCCCAGCCATATAAAGAAAATATTTTGTTTAACTACTTCCATAGAACCTTCTGGTTAATCACAAAAACCTCCTCAATAAGGAAATAGAATTCATCCAACTATCCCATCGAAATCATTAAAAGGAATTACAACAAAGCAAAATATCACATGAATAGCCTCAATAGCATTAACAATGAACTAAAAAGTAGTAAATATGCCATCATCCCATTTATAAGTGGAATTAATAATACATTAAAAAAGTGCTTGAATAAATATAATATCAAATTATCAACAAAGCGAACAACAAATTACCTTACCGTAAGATTGACCCTCACTTATCTACCAATATTATGTATGCAATCCCCTGCAATAATTGCAATAAGCAATACATAGGTTTTACTACCCAAACCTTATCAAAAAGAATAAATCAGCAGCAAACCAACTATAAACACAAGGATATATTCAAATCCAACATGTTTCTGCATAGTAAATCTTCTAACCACACCCCTAATTTTGCAAAGACTCATGTAATAAACCAGGCCACAAATGTCTTCTCTCTCACCTTACGAGAATTTTGGCATATTGTCAACACCCCCACTATAAACCATGAACGTCTAACTGGGTCGTAAGGCATTATTTAAACCCCTCTCACTTCGTCAATATCACAGTTGGGTCATTCCATCTCAAATGAACCAGAAAAATGGCAAAATGCAACCCACCGACTCGGATTTTCATGAAAATTGGTACACATGGTCTGGTTATATATGTAATGACTAGTTTAAAATTTCAGACCTCTATCTTAAGCCGTTTCAGAACTAGAGCAGCCTGATTTTCAGCCTAAAAAAAAAATTCATCCGCGGCTGTCGCGTATTCAATAAGTAGTTTTAAATTTATTTAATTTCTCCTAAAATTGAAGTAGGAAAGATTTGAAATTTTCCATTCTTATGTAAAATTTTCTGCAGAATTCAAATATTGCATCAGATTTGTTGTAATCACATTATGAAAGGTCATTTGAGCCTTCAAAATTGAAATATTACTTTCTTTTAAATGTCCACTACTGAAATTACAAATTCCTGTCTACAGACTGTAGTTACACTGTTCCAATATTATGGCTGGTATCATTGGAAAGAGAAGAAAATTTACTTTAAAACAGACTTAAAAATCTTTGGGGAAATGGCAACTAGGCCGGGTAAGTTAAAAAAAAATATCACTTCATCATAGAAGACTTTTCAAACTTCCACACCAGATGTTACTACTGATCATGCACATTCAAAATGGCTGCCATGAGAAGTTGCAGCTAGTGTGGTTAGTGCACAATTTGAACATTATATTTTCATTGTTATTGGCAAGTTACAATAGAATACTTATAAAGCAGTATGATTAATTTACTGTTGTTCATTTTATAGGAAAAGTTAACCCCTACGGTTGTAAAAAAATTATTTACGTGCAGGAGTATGGCAAGTAGACCTGTAGATGGCACAAGTTACCCACCATGCAGCATTGGTACTTTTCTGCAAGCAGAGTGCCATAAGACTATCTATTCACCTGTTGTGACCAACTCTGAAGCTACCACATTCACAGATGTACAGAAAGAACTGTTGCTTTGGCGAACAGGAATTGAGCAACATGGTGATTTAATTAATGTTTGCAATCACCATAAAATTGAGTACCTGCATCGGTATGAAAGTTATGCTCGTGTGTTGTTGTGATCCATTTAAAAGACACACAAAAACAATAAAGCGTGATTTGCGAGTTGTTTCACTTGATCTTGCTAAGCAGTTCCGTGAAATTATTACATGTTATGCCCACTGTCATTCCTAGGCAAAAGTTGTGTTCAACATGCCGTAAGCATGCCTTAAGTGAAATTTCAAGTGCAGATCAAAAGGAGGCAAACAAAGACAGCAGTGATGAAAACAACAGGGAAGTGAAGACTACGTCCGATGAAGACTGTGCGGAAGTGGATGCAGCAGAAGATACAGAAGAATTGGTTAAACTTAATACAAGTTTAACAGGTATAGATGGCACACCAATCAAAATGCATTCTCTAGCTCCACACCAAAAAGTAAGTTATGGGAAACGTAAAATAAAGACAGCTAGGCACAATCTCCAAAAGAAAGTGGCTCGTGTGCTTCATGTTCCAGAAGAAAAATTACGCAACGACAGTAGTTCCGATTCTGAAAGTATAGCAAGTAAACATGAGAAAAAACAAAAGGCTAATGATTTAGATAGCCTGGTTTAATTAATGAAAGAAAAATTTCCAACTGTAAGTAGGCGGGAAAAGATTCGTATTCTTACTTTTGCTCCTCCATCATGGACAAGAGAAAAAATTCAACGAACTTTTGGTGTATCACAAAGAATGGTGCATGAAGCTCGTGAGATTCTTAATACGAAAGGAATCTGTTCACTGCCTGACCCAAAGCAAGGCAGAAAGTTACCTAATGAAACTGTATTACTTGTAAGGAATTTTTATGAAGATGATGAGTACAGTCGACTGATGCCCGGTACAAAAGATTATGTCAGCATAAAAAAGAATGTTCATGCTCAGAAACGTTTAATACTTAGTAATTTAGAAGAGTTGTAGGCAACATTTAAGCAAATTCATCCTAACATTAAATTGGGATTTTCAAAATTTTGTCAAATGCGTCCAAAATGGTGTATACTTGCTGGTTCATCAGGAACGCATGCTGTTTGTGTATGTACCATACACCAGAATGTTGACTTGCTTTTACGTGGCCTAAATTTAAATATGAAAGATGATGTAAATTCTTTCATAGATAAAATTGTTTGTAGTAAAGAAAACAGGGATTGCATGTTAAGAATTTGTGATAAATGTCCTCCTTCAACAAATTTAACAAATTACATTGAAACTAAATTTCAACTTGAGGAAGATGATGAAATAAATTTCCATCAGTGGGTATCAGTCGACAGAACTCAGCTTATTGATATGACCCTACCATTTAATGAATTTACTGATATGTTAGTAACTAAACTAGAAACATTAGTTCCACATGGTTATACAGCAAAAAGTCAAGCTGTATATTTGAAAGAGAGAAAAATAATATAAATGAAAATGAAGCATTAGTATTAATGGATTTTGCTCAAAATTATGGTTTTGTGCTACAAGATGCAGCACAAAGCTACCATTGGAGTCACATGTCGTGCACTATACATCCTGCTGTTATATACTACAAAAATCCTGATACTGAAGAACTATGCCATTTATCATTATGTTACATTTCAGATGATTTAAATCATGATGTTGCTTTTATCTATAAAATTCAGTCAAAAATTGTAGAGTCAATTAAGCATCACTGTCCTACTGATAATAAAATAGAGTATTTTACAGATGGGTGCAGTGCTCAGTACAAAAATTGCAAAAGTTTTTTAAATTTGTGCCATCACGAGGTTGATTTTGGAATCACTGCCACATGGTCTTTCTTCGCAACAAGCCATGGGAAATCACCTTGTGATGGTATTGGGGGCAGTGTGAAACGGATGGTGACAAAGGCCAATTTACAGAGACCATACAAGGAGCAAATTTCTGATCCTAAAAAAATATTTGAGTTTTGCAGAGAAAAATTTTCTAAAATCCATTTTTTTTATGTAGAAGAAAAAGAAGTAAGTTTTACAAGAACTAATCTGCAGCAGCGATTTACAAAATCAAAAACTGTGGCAGGCACCAGAAGTTTCCACCAATTCATACCTTTATCAACCAATACTCTGGCTGCAAAAAGAGTTAGCAGTGACAATAACTATGCTTTACAATTTAACTTTTCTGATGTGCAAACACCTATTGTAGACTCCTTGAAAGTAAATTCTTTTGTTTGCGTAAATACGATTCTAATTGGTATATTGGTTTTATTGAAATTATAAATTTAGATCAGGGAGATGCCAGAATTAGATTTATGCATCCAGCAGGTCCATCAGTATCTTTTTATTGGCCAAAGAGGATTGATATTTATTGGATCCCATTTCTAAATCTATTATGTACTACAACCAATAACAATGACAGGCAGGCAATATCCAATTTCAGTAGAGTGCCAAAAATTGTTAAATGAGAAATGGAATAATTTGTAGCTAATTTATAATTTTAGAATACTTTGTAGCCTTGTATTTTTAGATAATCAGTTGAATAAATTACTATTCCTGTACTTGTAAATCTGGATATTATTTTGAATAAATTTTTGTTTGTGTGTGTAAAAGTGGATTAATTTGTTAATAAGCCCTAAATATTGTTTTTATGACTACTAGTGTAATTGCCATTTCCCGAAAGATTTTTTTAAATCTGTTTTAAAGTAAATTTTCTTCTCTTTCCAATGATACCAGCCATAATATTGGAACAGTGTAACTACAGTCTGTACACAGGAATTTGTAATTTCAGTTGTGGACATTTAAAAGAAAGTAATATTTCTATTTTGAAGGCTCAAATGACCTTTCTTAATGTGATTACAACAAATCTGATGCAATATTTGAATTCTGCAGAAAATTTTACATAAGAATGCAAAATTTCAAATCTTTCCTACTTCAATTTTAGGAGAAATTAAATAAATTTAAAACTACTTATTGAATACGCGACAGCCGCGGATGAATTTTTTTTTTAGGCTGAAAATCAGGCTGCTCTAGTTCTGGAACGGCTTAAGATAGAGGTCTGAAATTTTAAACTAGTCATTATATATGTACACAGACCATGTATACCAAATTTCATGAAAATCCGAGTCGGTGGGTTGCATGCCGTGGTTCAGTTGATATGGAATGACCCTTGATAATAACCTCAGATAAGGTTGAAACGTCCTGTTTCTCTTTTAAAATTCGACGATAAGTTTCATTAGTAATTTTGACAAACCTTTGATTTCATTTGGGATAATTATCTTTTAGTATTTAATAAAGTTATTTTATAGGATTTCTGGAGTAGTTTACAGTCTATATCCAAGTGAAAATTTTGATTGAAATTTTCCTCATCTTTACAACTTAAGGGACATAAACCTAATCAAATGGAACTCAAACCGAAATACTATGTTCATCATCACTACCTTCACTCCGCTAAATAATGGTCACGGCCGGCTCCCCCTACGTCAGAATCGGCATGTGTATTTCTGATTGGTCGGACTTGTCCATATATTTCTGATTGGTCGGACTTGTCCATATAATGGGACGCATATAAAGCTCGACAGTTCGTCTCCGCGGTTAGCAGTTAGCCTTCACAACTTGGAAGAAGCAGTTAGCCTTTGCAGCTCTAGGAAGTAGGACTTTGCAGTTATTGGAAGAAGCAGTTTTCCTTCGTAAAACGCATGGAAGAAGCAGACTCCTACCAACCCGAAGATCTAGCCAGTTTGCCAAGATTAATAAGTATGGACAATCTTAAGATTAATAAGACGTCTATCTCATTAGACGTCTACGGCAGATGGATAGCCCGGATATGGGGAAACCGTGTCCGTTCACTGCACTTAAGGAACCAGGCCCGGGAACAACCAATTCCCCTTTTTTCAGAGTTACACATAGGAACGGCATTGTGCAGCTTGAAGCCCTGCTGAAGTAAGATTCCCTTATACTTCGGCCTTCCCGAGAGGAATAAGCCGTAGTCATATTTCAGCATTTTCCAGAGTACGGGGATCCAATCTCCTTGACACCGAGGACGCATCCAGCATGGCCAAGATGCTGACGATTTCCGGCGATGTGCAAAGTACGGAGCTTCAGTCCGTTGCTGAGCCATTACAGACGGCATTGAGCCGGCATTACCAGACTTGACAACTTCCCCGTGTTCCAGTCCTGGAGACCAAAGTGAGTTATTAAAAAACTGGTTTAATAAACTTTTATTCTACTCAATAAAACATATATTTTTACTTAAAGCTTTGTTTGTTATTTGTTCCCTCATTTGATCTGATTGGGAGGAACAACTGTATATCGCGACGTCGTCACTCCCTTCGGGACAGTCATCGCTGTTTAGATTTAAAACAATTCAGTAGCTTATCAGAACGGACCCTTAAGCATTCGTAATCAAGCTACGTTCAAGAAATTTTATCAAAAAAGCATAACTTCATCTCTAATGTTTCTTTGTTCTTGAACATAGTAGATGTATAAGTACAAAGGTAAATTGGCTATGAAAATATTAAAGTAATAAAAAAGCCTAAATTTAGATAATCATGCTCACATGTTTACAACTTTTATAACAAGACCGCATGACAAAATAAAAAAATCAAACGAATGGCGAAATATTAATAAATTTATAGAATTGCATAACTGTAATTTAAACTTCTCGACAGAAATCGTTGCAGTAAGTTATTATAAAACTTGTTTTTGAATTTCAGAATTTTGTGAACTAAAAAAAAAAATACTAAGTTTAGGTTTATTAAAAGAAAACAAATTGCTTGCGAAGACTTACCTAATAATACTTGTGAGTCACACTCTTCCCAGTAAGATGGATTCTCCTGTTGGATATCATAAATAAAACTCTGCAAATCCAGTTCTTCTTTGGAATCTTTATAGATAAAAAGCCCTTCCTTATCGAAGTTTTCTTTACAATGGGCATTAGCATCTGTGTAGTTAAGCTTATTTTCAATGAAATACAGGTCTATAAAACAAATGAAAAGTGTTTTAATACAATTATAATAGCATTTGATTGCCATAATTTCTAGCGACGCGTACGAGGAAGTATTAAGGTTCCCGCATCCCCATGTGTGTATGTGTACCGGAGCTGCTTGAATCGATTGCCTCCCCATGGTCTCGAGGTTTGGACAAAATTCCGACTTCCGGTTCACACCACTTCCTCTACAGGAAGAAAATTGTGATAATTGGACAAAACTGGGGTGTATCTACATTGAATTGACTATTCAGAGAATGAATATGATATCCTCGATCCAACGAAGTCACTTCCTGTTCCATGTGGTCACTGGTCACTTACTTATAGTCGCTCAAATGAAGTCAATGCGGGTATCGCTTCTACACGGGTGACAAAACTCTCCTTTAAAGCCATTTGTGAGTCGATGATGTGTGTCGAAGCTGTGATGAAACTGTACTTTACAACAGCTTGAATAAATAAGCACTAATTAACAATAGTGTCACTTTTGACAATGCAAGCATTTGATAGATTGCAAATTGTATGGGGTTGCTTGCTTTGTGTTTGCTACAAAACATACAATTGATTTGTGAATAGCTAACATAACTTGATACTTTTTTCCTTGAGTTAGAATTATTAAATATTAAAATACGAAAAAAATAGATAATATATTCATAAAAACATCTCCTTTACCTTTGACTCATTTAAGACTCAAAATTGTAATTATTATTTAAAATTATAAATTACGTATTTGCCACAAAAGGGAGGCACTGTAGCTTTGGTAACTAGCGTTTCGCTATCATCAGAACTAAATTAAGGTGAGGTCATCTCAACGCTCGTCCGCCTAATTAAAAGTAAAGACCTTACATATCGATTTATATTAAATATTACATTTTTACCCAAAATTTATAATTAGTTTATCATGAAAATCTAAGGTGTTTTCTTACCAATATCGTTATAGATTTCAGTAAAATGAATAAAACATACTTTTTTTGTTCCCATTAGAATCTTTAAATTAAAGTTTATTTTTATTTTGTTGTTTCTGAAGGATATTCATTTTCTGATTTCCGAATTTTTTTAATTTATGAAAAATTTAAATAATATTGTTAATAGTTAACCTATAGTATTCAATATATAATTTAAAAAGAATTTAACTTACCAGAAATCCCTTCACCACCTATAAAAATTGAGATCGAATTGAAAGAAATATGTTTGGATAAATATAAATTTAGGAAATTTAACTTTATAAATACAAACTTAAAATAAGTTAATTCTACAAATTTATAAAGGAATTCCTTATTATGGTGTATCCAGGAGGTCGTGTTAGAAACTGCTTTTAAATTCTAACTAATAATAAATAAATGAGTTTTGCGTACAAATCAAAAATAGTGCCCCTTTTAACATCGTGAAAGGTTGCCATATTGCAAATAGCAATCTCACTTTTAAGTAAATGTGAATACCATATTAATAAGTACCAATATTTAGAATAAATAAAAAAACTTTCCTGCCTATTTTTAATCTTGAAAACTGTTTACTATTTCAGTAAGGACTGATTTAATGCCTCAAAAATTAATAAGGAAATGGATGTTATAAGTAAGTTTAATCCAGTTAATGACTTGAAAATATATAGATTTTATTATTCTATTCTAAATTATATAGTCAATTATACGTTTATAAAATTGACTGTAAATCTGGCAATTTTGGTACGTTAGCCTCACCCATCTTATTCGTCTTAATGTTGGAAATTACAATTACTTTTGCTTCCGAAAATTAATTCATAAATACTTTTAAAAATTAATACATTGTATAATGAAATATATTGTTATATAAAAATAATGATTAGTGAGACAACAGTTTAAGCTCTACTACATTTTTGATTTATTGATTTTTGGAAGCACGTGAATTGGAATGTATGTTTTTTGTTTTTTTTAAAATTTTTTTCGTCTCAGATTCCTGCTAATAGCTGTTAATAGGCAACTACGACATTTATGTATACTTTCTTTCTCTTAGATGAATGAAACAATGGATTAAAATCACTATTGTGTGGTCTCACTAATCGGGCCAAGTGGTTAAGAAAGACGTATGTAGTTTTAAGTCATTATTGGGACG
>JAFIDM010006943.1:73246835-73271113 GCA_023159025.1 Thereuonema tuberculata
TATATTAGTATACAGTAAAAGAATGACGAGTGAAGTATGAAATATGAAAGTACGAAGTATGAGAAATATGAAGACTTCGAAGTGAATGTTAGGCTTATCTATATGAAATAAATCTTACATGTAGCGTTAACACATTACATATAAATTTGCTACTCAAACTTGTGTTATTATTAACAGACAGAAATTTAATAATGTCATTAGAAATTTACTGATTAATACTAATTAAACGTCTGTATAATAGTCGTTAGCTATATTTTGAATAGGCACACTTAATAATTATGTTGCTATTGTCTACACAAGCCTGGCTTGTGGAACCCGAAAGTTTAGTCTTCAATGCTCGCTCGCCAGGAAAGAATCCCTAGGGCCCATCAGGAGGAGAAATAACTTCAGAAAAATTTACCATCTCCTCCAGACAGCAGCACAGCAACCGTATCGCTGTACCATCAGGACCATTTAATAATTATACAAGGGGATTAAAAATGGTTGACAAAGTGAAGTGATACGGGTTCCAAAGTTTATTTTGAATCGAAAATATGCTATGACATTTTAGAATGCTTCGGGATCGGTCCCTAATCAAAGAAAGCTCAGTTCACATTAGGAAGTGTAAGTAAATAACGTAAAGGTTTATTACAAAAAGCAATCCGGATAACCAATGTCATGACTGAAAACTAAAGGTACGATAATTAAAGAAAATGCTGAAATGTCCAGAACTGAGCTTTCTGTGATTCCCTATGTAGTACAATGCATATACGTATATTTAATATACTTACAATAATCCTCGCTAATCTTCTATTTTCTTATCCGTAAGTTCCTTCTGCAGATCATTTAGAAATCAAGGCCTTCATGTTTCTCAATTTGTTCGAGTAGCTCGAATACATTCATTTCTGTGTTTCTGCTCTTTAAATTTTAAGTCATTTGTCTTTAGCATTAGATAACATGAACACTAATCATTGATCTGTGAATGTAGGATCTGAACTTCAGATATGTAACTTCTTCGTAGATCAGGAACTGATCTAATATGATTTAACGGCAAACTTTCGTAGTTCTGATACAATAGCACGAATGAAAGCATAAGAAGCAGAACACAAGCTGCAGTAGAAATACAATTCAAATATAAGCTTTTTTTAAGAATTGCCTTATTCTTATAAAGTTGAATGTTTTTTGATATGTTAAATCGTTGTTTATGAACCAGTTGTCTAGGCTTGTACTGTACGGTTAGGTAAAGTTCATAAATTAAAACTTAAAAACAATAAGAAGCACAGACTAAGGCGTGTATTGTAAACTTTACCGCTGTTACTATTTTTTTTTTTACCCTTATCTTTTGTATTGTCAATGTCAGTTTTACCAAGCTGGATGATGGAGAAGGTGATAAAGTTTTAAACAATGGCATAGTTCACTGTTCTTTGGAATTATTGTTTACTTTTCAAAACATTCGTAATTAACTAAATGGAATTCTCATAACTTTTACACAAAACTAAGATTATCCTGTTTTAGAAATTCAATTTTTAAAAGTGTAAACTTTGTTCTACACTAACTATCTCTTTTCATGTTTATTTCGGTCTTTAATTAAAATTACAGGCTGTGATGCATTGAAAATATTAATTTTATTTTTATAAAGTTCTATTAATATACTTCTAAAAAAATACGGAAATCTATAAACACTGATTCCATATTTGGAGTTCTATTTCTCCAAGGAATTATCCTTTCATGATCTGTGTTCACATCAATACGCTTTCCATTGTAATGTTGTAATTAAAGACTCCCTTCTTATATTTTTATATTTTATAATTAATTATCTTCCTGCACAATTTTTTTAGTTTACTATCTCTGTGTCATATCTTCAAAACTTTAATTACGGATTTGTTGTTGTCGTGACTGACGTTTTCACTACTATCTTATTGATGAATCACTGATGTCTTTTTTTTTTTTGTTGGATGATTTTTTCTTTCTGTTGGTAAAATTTGTTCCTTTCGTCTCCTATAATTATCTTTCTTTGATCGCCATTTTCTTCTAAAATTTTTCCAATGTATTTAGTCTTTTTTTTTCCGAGTCATTCTCCATAAGATCTGCTATGTCGCCGTCGTTATCTTTCTCTTCAATTACCTGTATATATTTCTTTAATGTCTAATTCTGTTTCGTCATTCTGTATTGTACTCTTATCATTTCTTTCATTTTCTTTACGAAATGGAACACTGTGTTCTTCTATTGGTTCTAAGTGGTCATCTCTGACTTTCATATTTTCTCCGTTACCATTAACAATTGTTGTTCTTTTCGCTTCCTTTAAGGTATCCTCCTTATCGTTATCATGATCACCATTTTTTACTGTTTGATCAAGCAAATTTTCTTCTTTTTCTTTAAGTGCATCTCGGTTTCTATTATCTTCCAAACTTTTATTGTTATATTCAGACTTTCTCTTTGATTCTAAAATAACGCCTCCTTTGCTCTTCTCGTTACTTTCATCTGTTTTCCGCAGTTCTTCTTGTTTTTTTTCATCGACTTTCTCTTCCATTCTTTGAACCTTTAGTCTATCATCAAAGTATTCTGTACTTTCTATGCCAATATTGCCATCTGTTTCTTCTATTTTATCCTCTTCATCATCTATTAAAATATCACTGATTTTAGGTTCCTGATTCCTTTTTCCTGTTCCATCATTTTCTACTGTTTTACTGTTATCGTTTCCAGTAACAAATTTTCCTTTTTCCTTTACTTTCTTATTTATTTTCTCTGGGCTACCATTTTCAAGCGAAATATTGCTGTTTATCTTCATTACTTTTACTTCTTTTTCTGTTTCTTGTAGATTACCAAATTTAACTTTATCGTTCATCATTATTTCTTGTGTTTCTTCCACTAACTCATCATTATCTTGAATAACATCTACGCCGGATTGAATTTCATTTTCCTGATTCAGTTTTTCTGTCTCTCCATCTTCAATATCCTTCTTGTTTTCATCTGCAGTCATAAATTTCCCTTTTTCGTTTAATATTTTATCTTCTTTACCAAAACTACCTTTTCATAAGAAAGTCTGTCTACATTTTTCATCTTTAACTCCATCAATTTTTCTTCTTTTTCTGTTTCTTCTATCACATTCTTTCTATTCTTTGTTATTCCCGGCTTTCCCTCATCCTCAATCGGAAGTTCAATTTTCTGATTTGCTTTTTCTTTGGCTGCATTTTCCATTGCTTTACTTTCAGAATCTTCAATTATTAATTCCTCCTTTTCCTTTGCTTTCTTTTGTTTTTTAACAATGCTGTCGTTTACATATGCTACTTCCTCCGTCGTACCATCCTGAGTATCATTTTCCTGATTCACTATTACCTTATCCCCACTTTCTATTCCCTTTCTTTTATCATCTGCAATAAAAATCTTTGCTGTTTCTGTATCTAAATCTGAACTGTCTAAAACTCTGTTTTCTTTACTTAAATTATCTTTGTCATCCAAAACTTCACCTTTCTTTCTCTTCATTTCTTTCTTCTTCATTTTTGTTTCACTTTCACTCTCTTCTTTACGAAAATCTTCTAATTCTTTTGTTGTGCTTTGCTCATCCTCAACTTTTCTGTACTCCACAGTGGTAGATTGTATTTTGTTCCCCATATTCTTTGCTGAGTCTCTATTTTCTATATTTTTTCCTTTGTCAACAGCATTTATTATCTTTGCTTGATTTTTTAATGTCTTAATTTGTTTACCTTTTTTGCCGTATCCATTAATTGTAGTTACTATAATTTTTTTGTTAGGTGTTTTCTTTTCATCATTTACTTCTTCTCCGTATTTAAGTTTCTTGACTTTTTTAATCGTTTTTTTCCTT
This sequence comes from Thereuonema tuberculata, assembly GCA_023159025.1. NCBI lineage: Eukaryota > Metazoa > Arthropoda > Chilopoda > Scutigeromorpha > Scutigeridae > Thereuonema > Thereuonema tuberculata. Next base: position 73,250,638 of record JAFIDM010006943.1, read on the forward strand.
TCCTTCTTATTTGGCAAAATTTTTTTGTAGTGTTCATCTAACAGTACAAGGCTCTCATTCTCCTGATATATCGTAATTCCTTCCAGATTGAATAACAAATCTTGACTATCATTATCTGGTAAACCTGTGTAAGTAATGTCATCAACTTTCTTTCCTTTCTCTCCTTTTTCCTGAACTCTTTCGCTGTTTTCATTTGATTCATCAGTTTGTTTGCCAGTATTACTTATGCTTTCATTTTTATCTTTTATTAACTGTTCATCCAATTTCCCATGTTTTCGTTCCCCTTTATTTTTTGTTTTTCTTTCGTCATCCATTAATTTCCTCTCTATTTCTACGTCTTTCTCTTTCTCATTATCTTCCTCTTTTTCAAGCATTTCATTGATTTCAGGAGCCAATTCCTCATCTTCTGTGTTTCCTTTTTCTGCAGGACTTTCCTTTTTTCCAATGTCTTCTCCTATTATTTTGGTTTTTCCTTCTTCAATCCCTGCTAATGATTTTCCTTTTTCTTTCAGTTCTGTATCATGACTGCCTTTTTGGATCATTCCATCATTACCATCTACGCCATATTTCATTGTTCCTTCTTTCTTTCTTTCTTTCTGCTCTAATTTTCCTTCAGTTCTTCCATTACTTTTACTGAATGTATTGGCTTCTTGTGCTTTGTTTTTATTCTGTTTGCTTTTTCTGTTTTCTTTTTTATTATTTGTTTTACTTCTCCTACCTTTTGTTATGATAGATGTTTCTTCCTTTTTATTATAATCTTCGATGTCATTATGTTCTTCAAATTCTTTCTCGCTTTGAGATATTTCATGATGTTCTCGGTCATCCTTTCTTTTTTCTTCATGTCTTCCTAGTTTTTTTTGTTCTTTCGATTTGCAAAGTGGCTTAGTATCGTTCCAACCGTCTCTTCTAAGTCCATCACATAGACAAGGACAATGACACAGTGTCTCTGCAAACAATATTAAAAACAATTTTTTAAATTGAAAGTATCAGTAACAGAGAATTACTTACAAGCCTTGAAATTATGAATAATGTCTTAATTTTTTAATGTAACTTAAAAAGCATTGTCTTCAGAAGATTCACTTCCGAAGTGAAGTTCTTAAAAAAATTCTAGATTTTTGACTCTATAGCTCTATCTGTTCCAATAATAATAATACAAACAAGCCGACTTTACAAGATATAAGCTATTTTCGTTTACAAATTAATTATTTACTAGAAGAGGACATGGATTGTATAACACGGATTTTAATGCTCTTTTGTGAGATGCAAGTACTCATGAAGTATCTTCAAAAATATATCGGGGTTTGTGGTTCAATAACCTACCGTTTTTGAGATATTTGATGTTTTTGGAGTTTTTTTCCCGAATTAGCTTAATAGCTTTCTGTGTCAACTGAACAAACAACTACCGTGACGACGCAGTGGGTAGACTACTTGCTTCTAAGCAGAAGGTCCTGAGTTCGAGTCGGCTAACAAGATACTTTATTGTTATTATTATTATTTTATTCTTCTGTTTCTTTTTAGTCCAGGCAGACTGAACCAAAAAAGGGCAAAACGCTGTATAAACCTATATCGTTCTAAAAGTTTCAGAATTGTGTAGGGGTAGGTCCCCTAAACAACATCCAATAAAGTCCCCTCGATTACAGGCGCCGCGGAGGGTGGGAGGAGGGGGGTTAAACGTCCCCTTTTTCATTGTTTCGCTCACAATTCGACAACCATGCGCCTTAGCGACAATATTTACTTAATGAAAATTAACGCTTAGTAAACTTCCCACAACTTTGTTACTATACACAATTACGGAAAAACGCATGGTTAGCAAGATATACCCTATCCAAAGCACGTAAGTTTCACAAAAATAAAATTTTGTTACATGTTGCATCAAACTGACCTTTCTAGGTCATCATTCGGTCGTTTCACAGAAACATCGTTAGAAAGAAAATTGTAGAGCAAGAAATTTCCTTTAAGAATATATATACCTATATACAGTTACATTGAGCACGTCAAGAGGTATAGCGTTGAGAAGATTGTTGCCAAAAATAGTGAATTTGCGAGAAAACTGCTCAGGTCTGTTTGACATCAAGGCGGGCGATAAATGTCCATAGAGCGTTAAACAATGGTTTAGATATATGTTTAGATAAACTTATTATGTACTGTGTGTGTATTGAACAAATAAAATTGAAAATATGTATTATTTTTGAAACAAAGAGAATTATAGAGAATAAAGTAGTAAAGTTGAACGAAACACATTTTATTGGCAAAAGAAGATGAATATACTGTATAAAAACATTCCACAAATCTTCAATCTATCGTCTCAACCAAGTCCATCGCCACATCTTCCTCCTCCAGAAGGTCGTCCGCATGGATTGGTGGATTGCTGTTGATAAGTGGGGAAAAGCTACAAATGAAGTGAGTGAAGTTTGAAAGGTATGGTGACAAGATCATTTTCAGTACGGTGCCTCCACATAAAACGGTTGTATGCTTTTGTGATGTTGATGAGAACATTTTGAATTCTGCGCGGTATGCATCTCGAACTGATAACGATGAGGAAGAGTGCGTAAGAGTAGTACAACGGCTGCTGCAATTATAAAATAGATCCAATCTCAGGCTTATTATACAAACAGTAACCCTCCAAGCTTTGCTTTCTTGAATGGCGCTGACCAGATGGTACCGACTATGCTACAAGCTTTCATGGAGGCTCTGATCCCAAAGCAAAGACAGGGTAAAGAGGGAATTGCGAGGAAACACGTGGGCATTGCCCATACCATTATTTCTACCATTCGTCCACGATCGTTTATATTGTTTATGGCCACTCCTCAGAGGAATTGCCTATTTCATAGATCGGAAATTTGGGTCCAGGAATTTGATAAATTTGCTAGCTAGCTTGGGTTTTAGTGCAACGTACTATCAAGCAGCACAACTGGAAATGTCATCCCTATACCAACAGCATACATCTATGTCGACAGAAAACTTTTTGCCAATACGTATTTGATAAAGCTGACTTAATGTATCAACTCTGGATGGCCTGAAAACGTTTCATAGGGAGCCACATTTCATTTGGGAGGCAAGAAATGTGTGACACCAGCAGTCGCTCTGCCGAAATCAGATGAGATCAAACGACTGACAACAGCTCCACCTGGTGTTGAAATGGGAAAATTGGATGTTTTGGAACTGCAGACGTTATGTAAACTTACCGAAACCGGGATTAACGAATTTTATTGTGCTTGATGTGAATACTTTGAATCCTATCCCCCACGATGCACTGCTAATGCATATATTATGGATGTGTGGAAAATGGTTATCAGGACAAAACATACCGGAGATTACTTGCTAATGATAAGAACAAGACCAAGCTGATAGCGCTGCTGGTGATGATCTTGACCGCACGAGGGATACAGGCGACTACCGCCCCGGGAGGTGCTGATGGTTGTATTCTACGATGTGGCTTGAACAAGAAGACTTTTCATTCATCTGTTGTTGTGATTGGAGAAGATGTAGACCTGCTTGTCCTGCTGATAGCCCTCACACCACCAAACACAAACATCTACTTCTTGAAGCCTAAAAGAGGAAACATCGAGACCACATTATTCTCCACCTCATAATTGCAGAAGCTCCCATTTAGTGGATCGATCATCTTCATTCACAGCTTCACAGAGTGTGCCGCAACTTGCACACTCTGAAATGCTTCACCAAAATGCCGAGGGAAACCAAAGCCATAGCTGTGGTATTTCACGAACACTCTTCTACACGGGATAATGTTGCAAAAGCTGGGGAGAAGATGTTCCTCATCATGTACCATGCCCCCCCCCCCCCGAACCAACACTATTTGAACAGTCACCGTTATAACTGCTTTGTGAAATCCTCCACCAAGGTGAGGGCCAATCTGACTTCCTTACCAAAGGTGCAGCACAACAACACTCGTTTAGAGTGTACTTACAAATGCAGATATGGCTGGGTAACTTTCGCGATCCAGAACGGTGGGGTTGGGTTCTAGATCATAGTAGAGTCCTCAATCCCATCAAAACGACACACCTCCTGCTCCTGCCAGAGTTCTTGAATCAATATTTGCCTTTGTGCTACCGGTTGCAGTACTAAATGTGGCTGCAGAAACACCGGTATTTACTGTTCGTCAGTTTGTGGATGCGAAGGAGCCTGCCTCAACAGCACACCAGTCCATGCGGACGACTTTCTGGAGAATGAAGATGTGGCGATGGACCTGGTTGAGGCGATAGAGTGAAGATTTGTGGAATGTTTTTATACAGTATATTCACCCTTTTTTGCCAATAAAATGTCTTAAGTTCAACTTTACTACTTTATTCTCTTTAATTCTCTTTGTTTCAAAAACAATACATATGTTCAATTTTATTTGTTCAATACACACACTACATAATAAGTTTATCTGAACCATATATATAACGCTCTGTGGACATTTATCGCCCGCCTTGATGTCAAACAGACTTGAGCAGTTTTCTCACAAATTCACTATTTTTGGCAACAATCTTCTGAACGCTATACCTCTTGACGTGTTCAATATAACTATATATATGTGTGTAAAATCTGAAAAAGAAATTTCATATTCTACAATTTTCTTTCAAACGATATTTTTGTGAAACGACCGAGTGATGACCTAGAAAGGTTAGTTTGATGCAACATGTAATGAAAATTTTATTTTTGTCAAAATTACATACTTTGGATAGGGTATATCTTGCAAATCATGCGTTTTTCCGTAATAATGTATAGGAACAAAGTTGTGGGAAATTTACTAAGCTTTAATTTTCATTAAGTTAGTATTGTCGCTAAGGCGCACTGTTTTCGAATTGTGAGCGAAACAATGAAAAAGGGGACCTTTAACCTCCCCCCCTCCCACCCGCCACGGCGCCTGTAATCGAGGGGACTTTATTGGACGTTGTTCAGGGGACCTACCCCTACACAATCCTGAAACTTTTAGAACTACATAGGTTTATTCCTAATCTTCATGGGCTATTTCTATAACTGTATATATGTACATATATTCTTAAAGGAAATTTCTTGCTCTACAATTTTCTTTCTAACGATGTTTCTGTGAAACGACCGAGTGATGACCTAGAAAGGTCAGTTTGATGCAACATGTAACAAAATTTTATTTTTGTGAAAATTTCGTGCTTTGAATAGGGTATATCTTACTAACCATGCGTTTTTCCGTAATTGTGTATAGGAACAAAGTTGTGGGAACTATACTAAGCTTTAATTTTCATTAAGTTAGTATTGTCGCTAAGGCGCACTGTTTTCGAGTTGTGAGCGAAACAATGAAAAAGGGGACCTTTAACCTCCCCCCTCCCACCCCCCGCGGCGCCTGTAATCGAGGGGACTTTATTGAACGTTGTTCAGGGGACCTATCCTTACACAATCCTGAAACTTTTAGAACTACATAGGTTTATTCCTAATCTGCATGGGCTATTTCTATTAATTATCTTTTCTTTTACGTTAATGTAGTTTCTCTTACTTTTTCTTTTTAATTTTTCTTTTATTTCTGTTTTTTTTTAACCTTTTGCCCTCCTACATGTTTCTGCTTCTTTATTTTTATTTCGTATTTTTCTTTGGCAGAAATAAAAATACAATGCAAAAATCTCTTAATTTTTTTAATTAAATTGCTTTTAATTTAGAAAAATAAAATCTACTTATCAATACATTTTTTTTTCTTGTATTCTCCTTTTCCAGGTGATAATAGAGCTGCCCTTTTTTCCGTTTTTATGTTTATTAATATTGAAAGTAATTGAAGAAAGAGATAAAAATTCTAAGCTTATTTATTTGAAATTTACAATTAATACAAATAATAATTTGCTAAACGTTGCTAACGCCGCGTTGTCAACATTCTTACAGAATCGAGCGAAATCCATGTATTTCTTTGGAAAGTGAAAGATGCCCTCTTCACGAACATTTTCAAAGCCGATAAGGTCGGCGTTGCTAACACCTTCGTTCGCGTTACCAACGCTGGTCTGGTGTCCACAGGGCTTTTGATGAGCGCTAGGAACGCTCAGTCCTCTGGGATATACTTTCATTTATTTCCCCCTTTAAGAATGTCAACGCTCTCATGTAGACGAGGACATTTTTGGACGTTAGCAGTAGGTTATTTTTCTAAAATAAAATTAATTTTAATTGAAAAAAAATAAAAGATATTTATATATTTTTAATTGTATTCTTATTTCTGCCTAAGAAAAATTAAACGAAATAGAAATAAAGAAGCAGAAACATAGAGGGCAAAAAAAAAAGAAAAAGAAAAAGAAAAGAAAAACGTTAACAAAAAAAAAAGAAAAGAAAAATTCAGAAAAAAGTAAAAGAAACTGCATTAACATAAAAGAAGAAGTAATTAACAGAAACAGAAAGGGAAGAAAAGTTCTCTGTACCTTCTGCTTAGAAGCTTAGAAGATGCATCGCGCGGGTTTTCTATGCTTACAGTCCGATCTCATTTAATAGCCTGTACACAGTATGCCTCGATATAGCTGCTGCTAGATTCCTGGTAATCTGTGCTTCGATTGTGTCATATGGCACTTTGCATTGTCTATCGGTTCTCCTGGGACGTTATGATCCCTGGACTTCCATGTCCAAAGCGTTGAAAAATATTCTCTCCCTGTTGGAATCTTCTCCGTAATCTGAATATGACGCTGGCCTGAATGTTTCGGGCCTGTGACAACTTCAACTGTAATTGACCTCCAACTGGGTTTCCAGACGCCCAGTGACTGTATCTCTCGTTACGCCATCCAAATGGATACTCTGGGCCATTATAAACTGCAAGCAAGCGTTGAAGGCACCATAAGAATCACCCTTTACGTTGTATAATGTACATTAGTAATGACAGGTGCTGCTGCCATCTGTCGTCTTCGGCGTGTTTTGTTGCTTTTTCCTCGTAGCGATGCCACCACCTTGTGCTTTTATGTTTAGTTTGTGCTAGTACATATAGGACCTACTGAACCTTCCTGCCAAGTTTCGTGACGTTTGGATGTCTGAAAAGGTTCGAATTTGCCGATCCCTTAACTTTTCAGCATGAGTGTAATGTCCAGCCACTTTATTAGGTACACGTACCTAGTAGCGTGTTGGGCCTCCTGTAGCCCTCAAAACAGCCTGAATTTGTCGAGGCATGGATTTCACAAGATGCTGAAAACGTTGTTGAGGCATTGTGTACCATGCAGACATGAGTGTGTCATGCAGTTCCTGAAGATTTAATGGAGGTATAGACCTGGAGCGAACAGCCCCGTTCCAACTCATCCCACAAATTTTCAATCGAGCTGAGATCCGGGAACTGAGCGTGCCACTGCAGCAAGGAAAATCATCGTCGTGTTCCTCAAGCTATCCCATAGTGATGCGGGCTTTGTGCACCGGCGCATTATCCTGCTGGAAGAAGCCATCTGCATGAAGATAAACTGTTAACATATACAGTTGCACTTGATCAGCTGCGATGTTTAGGTACGCTCCAGCATCCTGACGTGCCTCTAGAGGTATCAATGGACCCAACGTGTGCCAGGAAAATATCTCCACACTGTCCCACCGTCTTGAAGAGTTGTTATGAGACACAGCATTTGTGCGCTCTGCGGGGATGTATCTAATAAAGTGGCCAGATATATATACAGCGTTGTTAACATGAAAGTTCCTTTACATAGAGTGCTCTGGAGCACGTTCTAAGGCTTCAAATCGAAAGAAATTTGGGAAACAGGTACATCAAACGATGCGCTCGCTCTTTGTTGAAAAAAAAAATAACAAAAATGGCCAATAAACGGCTTTGTAGCAGTAGCTAACCATAACTAATGTAAAAACAATAACAATATGTATTACTCATGTTTTTAGAGTAATATACATAGTTATTATTTTTACGTTAGTTATGGTTAGCTATTGCTACAATGCCATTTATTGGCCATTTTTGATACTATTTTTTTTAAAGTTATGTTTTTAAACTTTAATAATGCAGATCTCTACCAAAAAAAAGACGCAAGAACTAACGAAAGACAAGAGGCAATTCCGTCAAATTCAACTAGTTTAAAGCAATCTGCACGTGCTGAGGGCGGAGCGAAGAGTTTCGTCACTGGCCACATGTCGCTCTCTGAGTAGAGGTCACATCATGGTTGTGCAGAATACTATGATAATAAAAATAACATTATGTATTATGTTGACTCGTAGCTCTATAAAAGAAGGAAAGCTCTTTAAAAGTATTAGATGCTTACCGGCACTTCACGAGCAAGAAACAACGTTGCAGGAAACAGCGCTATTGGTGAAGCTGTTTGAGAATTCCGGGGTCAGAGCATGTAAGGCGTAGACCAACGTCTGCTCCTCTGTCCACAAAATGATTGCAAAATTTGAAGCAATAGGACAATTTCGTGTTCTACCAGGTAGAGGTCGAAAACGAGTGGGCTCTTCTCGCGTTGAAGATGTCGCTACGGCTGTCGTGGATTTGTCACATCAATCTCATGTGATACTGTAAGTATACCAGCTGTTGCCAGTGCAGTGGACAAGCCGAATGACACTGTAAAGCTAGTGATACGTCAGATATTGCGATACTATCCGTACAAGGTAAAGAGTCTACAGCAAGGTGACGCAAAAATTCGTGTAACATTTGGGTTTCAGTTTCTGGTGCGAATGACAGTTGATAACACATGGTCATGGAACATTCTTTTGAGTGACGAAGCCCATTCACCTCAAATGGGCAAGTGAATACCAACAACTAGCATATGGGCAACAGAAAACCCTTGATATCCAAGACATCCCATTTCATTCTCCAAAGTTACTGTGTGATGTGGATTGAAGGCTAATTTCATCATTGGGCCATAGTTTTTTGAAGCGGTAACTCAAACTGTTCCATAACCGGACAGCAATATTATGACATTTTGGCGAATTTCATGATACCAGAGCATCAAGGAAGCGAGTGCCTTCAGAAAACCATATTTATGCAAGACGGTGCACCACTTCCCATCATCTGTTGTGTTCAAAATCTATTAAGGCCGCCCTTTACAAATGAAGGAGTTATCAGCCGTTATTTCCAGACAACTTGGCCTCCCCGATCACCCGACCTCACCTCATATGGCTTAAGGTTATGTTTTTTTTTGTTTTTTGTTTTTTTGAAGAAGAAGCAAATATAACATGAAAGATGTCGAACTTTGTCAGATCTGAAGGACAGCATTAGACGTCATGTCTAGCAATTCAGCAGACGTAATGTGCTCTGCGGTAGAAAATTTAGAATTGTAATCTATCTTTTAAAAAACGAAACCTGGGTTCTTCAGGAATAAATGCCAAAAAAGTGCTTTTCTAGTTTTGATGAGTGCTCGAGTCTGTAATGTTATCTAAAAGCTTTGTTACAATCGACAGTACATGGAGGCCAACGTTTTCTTATGATTTTTAAATATCAATAAATACACGTCATTCTTAGATTTCGTTTTCAAAACAAAATTTAAACACTATACAGATTCACATATAAAAGATGTTTCTACAATTGGTATGATAGATTAAACCAGAAACGATTAGAAAGATTAGATTAGGTAGATTAAATTAAGTAGATTATATTACGTCTGAAACAAAAAGAAAAATCATATTTTGTATCTGTGAAGAAACTTCTAGAAGAGAAACATTTCTCAGCAATTGATACCGTAACAGACGACTTGAAAGTCTTTCTGAGTCTTTTGGATAGAAACTGCTACTCAACAGATCATAGAAAAGCTTATCGAAAACTGGCATTAAGGCTTATTGTCTTGTTACTATAGTCTGTCCAAAATTTGGTGGCATCTGAAGAAATCCTCCCCCATTTCGGACCGCCACGCCCACAAGCAATCAGTCGACCGCTAATCCTCGCTAATCCTACCATCGGCATGTCTTCTTCCTTTTTTATCTACTAGGCCTTTTTCTACAAAACTACGTTTTTTAAACTATTACCTTTACTTAATTTTTATTACAATTATTAAATTCTAAATATCAATCCGTGCTAAAAGAGTACAAATACGGAGCAATTGTGATAATTCTAAGCATTTTAATGGTCAGTGGGTTAAAAAATAAAAACGATACATTTATATACTGTCCTCCAAATGAAAGTTGGCCGGCGGAAGTTTGAACTGCGCAGCCCTTCAGGTAGCTGATCAATTATGTTTTCCTGTCACAATGGAAAACAAGAAGGAACTGCAAGATATCAAACGATTTGAGGTCAACGTCAAACCATTTTCTGACATTTCATGACATTTTCCATCAATTTTTTATTGACTTTCAAGTTGAAGTTCTTTTTCCTTCCCAGTGATTCATTTACAAATTTCTAGTTTCTTGTTGTCTTCTATGAAAAGAACTGTGTTTTGAAGTTGAATTTCGACTATAACTTACCTTGAAACATTCTAATATATGGCTACCAAAGAAAAATATTAAGACATCAAAAAAAAAAAAATATTAGCATTTGAAACCCATTATTTTCAATTTCTGGAAATCATTTGAAATAAAGTTTGGTTGGCCGTTCCTGCATGGCCGAGCGGTCTAGACGGCGGTCTGCCGTGTGGCTGTTGTGTTGGAACCTGGGTTCGAATCCCGGCGTGGGCATGGCTGTTTCTTTGTTCTTCTGTGTTTCGTCCGTTTCTCCCCTGGAATTTACTATCTCAGGGTTATTTCTGGACGAGATGTGAAATCTCGTCGCGCTTCTTGAATTTCCTAGCCTCACCCTGACGTTGTCAGGTAGGGCTAGCCCGTGGTCCATAGTTGGCCAAAGTCGATGAAAGGAAGGAAAGGTTGGATGTTTGTAATTCTCTTGCTTTTGAACGATATCTATTTCACAAGGTATTCATGAAAAAGAGATATGCCTATCTCTCTATTCAAAGACTTTGGAAAAGTTTAGAAATTGCTGAAAAATACTTTAAATAGATGTATGAAACTTTTAAAAATAAAACTTACTCGTTCTTGTGTGAAAGCAATAGATCAGTCAGAAAAGTTTAAAAGGTTACTATGTCATCTCTTAATTAATGAAATTCAAATTTGCTAATTTTTGGTATTACTTCTGTTTGGAGCATTTGGGCAATATGAATATACTGTATATTTTTTTGAGACACTAGCATTCTACTAAATGGATTATCCTCCATCCTCGATACATAGTAAAATAACTATGCATAATACAACAGAATTTATATTTTCCAATCCCTACGGCACGTTTACAACTTTTTGGTGAATGCCTGAGTGTGGATAAGTCGATTGTTTGGATGAATTTGTGTGGATGAATTTCACATCTTGTGGATACACTAACTAAAATAAAATAAAATAATTCAAAACTGTTGTTATTTATTGGCGTTGCATGGGTTTTTCAACTTGCACGATTTCTGGGTCCTCTATTGCTATAAAACAGTTAAAATTCTTCAAATAAAATATTTCCAGAAGAAAGTTTTTCCAAAGTAGCTTATTTCAAAACCACATTTTAAAATTTGAAAGTTAACTGATTTGGAGAAATATTTGAATACTTTTGGAACTGAATTATGGTCAAATCAAAAATAATTGCTGAATAATTTCTATAATACGAGAACAGATTTTCAAGTGATTCTTAAATAAAATGATAAACGGAAAAAAAAATCTAATATGCAAATATATTAAAAACAACAACAAAAACCTATCTAGCATTACGACATTATCAAAATCAAGTTTTCATATAGAATGAAACAAACAAGAACTATTGTAATATAAATCTATACCTTTTCTTCGCCATAGCTTAGATAATTTCAAATTTCATTGAAATTTTTGTTTTCTTGATGCTACTTACTTCTTTAGTAACGTTTTTAGTAATACGATAGAATTTTAAAATGCTTTCTCGTATAGTTTGTAAGAATTTACATTATTACAAAACAAAGTAAAAAAGCATAGTTTCTGTTTTGACACCAGAATAAACAACATAGTTAAAGTTTTATTCTACAAGAATCGTGTCTTTTGTTCGCATCAACACAAAACTACTTCAATTATTACAATAAAAAGTCTTGTTTATTTGCTTAAGTTATTCTCGCATGTAAAAAATACAGGCCTATTATATGTCAATATCAGTATAGAAGCGCTTGTACAACAGAAGGTTTTCAATAAGGAAGTTATTATTACAATTTAAGTAACTTTTTATGATTTTCTATTAAAGTTCATTGCATTTGTCATGACATTTGTTTTTCCAGCACCTCAACCTGTGTTTTCAGTTTCCCTTCTGTTCTACTCTAGAGACGTTTTTTCATTTGGTCATTTACCATGCAGGGGTCATTTACTTCTGTAAATGCATGTATTTGCTGCCTCTAGGATCTTTCTTTGCTTTGAAATATCCTGGAGTATTTTAAAATGTTTTAATACTTTGTACAAGAATGTTAGTCCGTCAGTTATATGCCTAGAATATCTGAAACTTGAGCACCCAGGATTTTATCGAACATCATGGTTTTATTTTCCCACATTTCGCTGGACCTTGACATCAAGCAAAAACGCTCGAAACGTAAATCCAAGAGTATAAGAGTTGAAAACACTAAAACTAGTTCTAAGAGCAAGTGTTTATAGTTTATAAGATAATTTAGAGTGAGTCATTTAAATAGGAATCCCAGAAAAGTGGATCTTGAAGATATGAGATTGAGTATAATTATAAAATTTATGAAAGTGTTATTTATATTTTGGCCGTGTGGTTGGCGTTGTCGCTAAGACACTGGCCTCTCACTTCTGTGTCCCGGGTTCGGTTCTCATGTGGGTTTTGTGAAGGTGGACGATCCGCGCTGGGCAGGTTTTCTCGGGGTTCTCCCCTTTTCCCCTGCGAGCCTCCCACCATACTTTCTCAGTCTTTCTCTCATCTGTCCTCATTTCCGTGGGTTTACCACAATGGATCTAATGGTCGCGGTACTTGCCTTCCTTTCGCGACCAGTAGATCTAAATCTATTTGTATTTTGGATTTGATTGATATGAATCGTCTTAAAAAAGTTAAATAATAGCATAATAAGAATTCTCAGGAAACAATAAATGAAAAAATAGGTCAGCATTAGTTTATTATTAATAAATATCGATGCAAAAAATCATCCTATATGATTAATTGAAGAATAAGCTATTAATTTTCGAAGAGACTTCCAATGGCGCCAATAACGGATAAAAATACTGACAAATATTAATAAAGAAATTGAAGGATATTAGAACAAACAAAGGGGCAATTTTTTGCCAAGTTAATAAAATAATACAGTTAAATCATGAAAGCCCTTCTCCAGTTGGAGGAAACCAAAAAATGAAAAGGAGCAGTTCCTAATTTTAATGTTAAAATAAGAGAAATAATTAAGGAGTTTAAGTCTTCAATAACTATAATGAAGCAATTGTATGAATCCTTCTTTATCTTTAATGTCAGAATGGTTGGATACAAAGGAATAGCTTTGGTCTAATGTTTGTAACATTATTTAATAGAAATTAGAAAGAATGAGATTTAGAATTAAAATAAAATAAATAAATAAATAAATAAATAAATAAATAAATAAATAAATAAAAAAATAAAATAATTTAACGTCGAAATTCTGAGATCACTAATAGTTTTACTCTAGGCAGATGAATCTTTGGTGGAACTACTAAAATCAATCTCAGTAGAATGTCTTTGGTAGAATTAGGATCCCATGTAACAAATACAATCAGTCTGGAAAGATCTAAGCAAGCGTGAGCTCCTTTATACAAACTTACATTAGAGTCTTTCCTGTGCGTAGATGACTTATGTTAGCGTTTCAAACGAAAACTTATTAATGATGATCTATAAAGACTATCGATTGGACTTGTTTGTTTTCATTAACGCTTTTATTTGTTAATTTAGAATTCTTGTTTTGTAATTTATTTTGATTTTGGGAAGGAGGGGGATGGCTCTCTCCTCCCGTGATGTTAAACGAAAAAAGACATGAAAAAATACGGCCGATTAGGCATACGAAATATTGTCGTTTGGAGGTTGTGAGTTTTATACGTTAATAATGTAGTTATTAAAATGTTAATTTAGAAGAATTTGCTAAATAATCTTTTACTTTAAAAAAGCTTCAAAAAATTTAAAACTTTTATTACTAAAGTTTCTCTGTTTCAAGCATTACTTTATCAAACAATGGAGTGTATTCTCTTATTAAGTAATAATAATTACAATTGCAATTTGGGAACAAACTACATATTAAACTTTGTTACATAGTGGAGGCTACTACAATAAAAACAGTTCAAGGAATCTTTATTCATTCTTCGCTTTTCTGGTGTTCCAGTAGTCCATTTCCTTTATCCTTTCTTACTATAAACTCTCTTGGTAATTTTCGTTTTATTTTGATCTCTCTTTCTTTATTCATTTTTTCTAACTCCTTAAACCTCATCTTTTTTCTCTTGCCATTCAATTTTCCTCATTTCCATCTCTCTACTTTTCCTTCTCATTTCTTCTTCTTTTCTGTCCTTGTTCTTCTTTGCCAATTCTTTCTTTCTTATTGCTTTGGAAATGTCTTTCATTTCTGCTTCCACTTCCTTTTCCTTTATTTTAATCTGTTCCATCATTTTTTCTATCATCATCACTTCCCTATCCATTTCAGATTCCGTATTTTCCATTCCTTTCATTGCATAGTTAATATCCATATTCTCCTTCGTTTTCATCAACAACAATATACGTTCGTTTCCTTTTCCTTCTGTTATTTTGCCCTTCCTTTTTTTCTTAGACGTTTCATGAAGACTAGAAATACATTCTTCTGCTGCCCTCTTTTTCCGTTTCTTACCTATTTCCTCTTTTTCCTTTGGCTTCTCTTCTTTTTCTTTTTTTTTGATCTCATTTAAGGCTTTGCTTTTTTCATCCGTTGTTTTCAGAGGTACAATTATTTTGGTTTTTCCTTCCCTTTTCCTTACTTCTGAGATTTCTCCTTCATTTGTAATTGGTTGTTGTTTATTCTTAGCTTTCGTTGGGTTCTCAGATACAATCTTTTCTTTATCTTTCGTCCCAATTTCTTTCTTTTTCTTTTCTATCACTTTCACTGACTGGACTTTGCTCTTTTCCATTATTCAAGTATCTCCACTGTATTTATAAACTTTCACTGATCAATATATCATTATATTTACGTAAAATTTCCTTCTTTTTCCTTTAAGGTCACACTTAATATTCTCTGCTGTCTTTTGTTAAATTCTGGACAATCTGCAAATGTTGATCAATTTATTCTGCCAACTGGTTTATGAGGTTATTCCCTAAATATAAAACAATAAAAATAAAATATGGTCAGAAAAAAAGAAATATAACATATAAACTTAATATCTTGTAAGCAATAGTCAAGAATGTTCAGTACAGACATGGAAATGGACATTATCACTTAAACAAAATGTGGGTATTCTCAAAATATAAATTCACAAGGAATTATATAAATTAATGACCTTCCTTAATTATACAAAACTAATCTGCAATTCAAGTCTCTTCTATGTTTCTAATATCCTTCTTGACATGCCTGCTTCTGCGTTGTCAGGCTGATACATTTATTCGAATACGTTATAAATTCAATGTATAAACTGAAGTTATAAATTCAGTTTTGGTTTGTACAACAATCTCTTATTGTTCAGAGCTTACTGTCTATTGGGTTGAGATCGGCGGCATCAGTTGCCATCCTCATTTATTTGTGTATCTATGACATCAACAAAAGGACAGAAGCATGCTGATCAATTCAATCATTGATGATTTAAAAACCATGGTGGCAGAATAATTTACCGGATGATAAGACCTTTCACTAGCATGTATGACTCATCACCTACAAGACCTTATATAATATATTCAGAAACCCTCTGAACTCGTATATCAACTCTAAAATGTCATTTTCATCTCGGGACTCTCATCTTAAATCTAATAATTAAAATTAAATAATAATTTGGGGAATGAAATCAATCAGATGTAGAGGCAGAAACTAAGACAATTACGAATGTATTAGGAAGTAATAACATTCAATTTATAAACTAGTGTAGTTGTACTTATGTAGTAATCTGACGAATTCTTAATGCTATTCCCTTTGCATGTTTTCATTCATCCCACTTATAATAATCAAACTATAGAAGCTTCCACCTCCAATACCTATCTACTCTTTAAAATTTCTTGTCTTGTAAATTGACAGAAAAGAAAAAAAAAATCACTTTGCAAATAGAAACAAATAAAACAAGAAAGTAGTTTTAGGTCGGTCAAAAACGTCCCTACTCGATACATCTATATATATATATATATATAATGTGACAATACTCATATGTCAATTATTATAATACTCGAAATATTAGAATTTTAGTTATATTATTTTTGCCTTTGCAAATGTCAAAGAAATGTCAACTTAAAAAAAAAAAAATTTTTTTTTTTTTTTCGAAACATTGTTTTGTAAAGCTAATGGCGGAAAAACTTCGTTAGCGTTAGTTTAGTCATTATTAGTAATTTTATTTTATTTTAGGCTTTAATTTAGTTTTAGTCAGAATCTTAGGAATTTTAGGAATAAATCTTTAAGTTTTAAAATGTTAGAATTTAATATGAAAGATTTAGGAGTTTAGATTAATTTTAAAATATTTAAGGATTTAAGATTCATTTAGCTCAGATTAGATTTAATTTTTAAAATAAGAAATTAATTTTCTTTTGCTTTAATTCAGCCGAGTTTATTTGAGTTTGGGAATTTCCTATTCTTTGGAATTTTCCGGGAGGTCATCATTCCATATTAGGAATTGTTGTAAGCATTGTAATCTTATTGGTTAATCAGCATTATCTCTCGATATGAGGTAATAATGAGGTGATCTCCCTTATTTGGGCAGATAAGCAATCCTGCTATCTGAATGGTCAAGGGGACGCGTGACGCCATATAGCGGCACTCTCAAACTTATTTAAAGGGGTGTTTGGAGAAGTTCTCTCTCTCTTGCCGTTTGCTCTCTTGCCCGCCGTTCCCTCGCCGTTTTGCTCTCTTGACCTTTGCTGCAATGCACCTGGCCTCGTCGACCGCCGCGGACAAGGTATTGGAAGCCGCGTCTCAGATTATCGGCAAATCGAAGTCATGTCGACTTGTTTGTTAGAAATAGGGCGTGTTAAACCAAGTTATCTTTAGTTAGAATAGGCAACCCATGGATAGCCTTAAATTTCTATAAATTATTTGTGAGAAAAATTACTGAAATTAATTTGCAAAGCAAGGCTTGCAAATTTTCTGTTTCAATGCACGTGTACACCCGTGCAGGATTCCGCGAGTTATTTAGTGCTCCCCAGTTCAGTTAGTGCAAATTATTCGTCTATTTCAGTGCGTCGTTCTAAGCCATAGCTTCGCCGAAATTGTTATTCTTAAGTGAAGTGACATATTATTATTTGCAGTGTTGAATAAAAGTGTTAAGTTTAATTAATGTGGTGAACGCGTTGTGCTTCTTTGTGCGTGAACGTGAAGTGTGGCTCACCCACGCTCCGAATGGACTGGATTAGTTTACCGGGCATGTAACGACTTTGGAGGGGGTAGATAGAAAATTCACCGAACGGACTTTTCGGTTGGCGCCCAACAAATACCCGAACAACCCCTGAAAGGCTAAAATAACCCCCAAGAGCAGCGTCCCGTTACAATATATATATATTTGCTTTTTGTAAGTTACAGAAATTTCGAGAAGTCTTAAGTTTAATAAGGATATGAAAGCCTGATGTTCGCCTTAATCTACTTCAGTTTGATATTACTTAAAACTACTGCAGGAAAAACAAGACAAACGAAAACATTCTTGATTCTTGGGAATCCCAAACAGCATAGTAATGTAACCATAATTACGGGTTTAAACACTTCTAGAGTACAGAGTAATTTCACGCCATAACTTCCTTCTAAGAGAAGCAATTCTTCAAGTTGCATACATATATTAATATCCTGTCAAGTTTTATCAGCGTTTCACTATTTCTGTTATTTAAGGATATAAAAGTTGCTTTTTATGAATAAAAAAACCAACAAAAAAAAAAATGTGTCTCTAAGATATCTTAAATAATAATGCAATGATGTATATCAAATTTCTGATATATGCGTTTAACATACGATTTAAAGTGACAGATTTCATTAACATATATCAGTTTTAAGGGCTTCTTTTCATAAAAGCAGAAGCCCTTAAAACTGATAAATTTAATCAAATCTGTCACTTTAAATAATATCTTAAACTTTATATCAGAAATTTGATATACATCAGTGCATTATTATTTAAGGTTAAAGTAATCATCATTACCAAGACCTAACATTGTATACAGTGAAACTAAACCTTCAAAAGTGAAATTTGATTGAATTATTGATAGAATATAATTGTTTCCATTATCTAAGGATTTACATATTATATAAAGTGGTGCTTAAAATAGAAGTTATGTAGTACATCCTGCTCTTTCGACCTACTTATCTCTGAACGACGGTCATTAATGTAACGGTCGTAAAGTAAACTCTTGTTTCATTAGAAGCAAAGTCGTAAACAAAGGTTTTAATTATTATGTTTTCTATTATTTTTTGATGCAATGTTTGAATGTGAAGTCTCTTTTTTGGCATGGTTTGGCCACCGCAGAGTAAGACTGAAGTTTTGTTCGTTTTTTATTCATATTTTGTTATCAGAAATTACGACAGATAGGGCAAGTTGACAAAAAACAGAAAATATCAAATTAATTAATTTCGTTTACTTTCAGCTTTTACAATGCATGGGCCTCTAAAAAAAGATTTAGGTTTATCCAAATGAGTATTTTGATATTACGTGAGTCCATTTTTGTAAAGCATTGAGTTAAGGTTTTATTACTTTAGGCTTCACACAATGTAAAATTTCCAGCAATTTCTTGAAACCTAAACTTGTAGAATGTTAAGTTGCCATACTGTTACATTACCAGTCAGACAATATACAAAAATTGAAAAACTACAATAAAACAAAAATTGCATTTTCAGAAATAAGCTGCAGAATATTGCTACCGGACTGTGTGGCTGTAAGTCACATGCACCCGAGAAGTAGTAGTTCCATTCTCGACAGTCGACAATTGTCCGATCGCTTGGGGCTCTGGATCCCTTCGGTCTCAAGTGCATCTTATTACGCTATGGATGGCTTCTCCATAGTCGGTTGTGCACAACGTTCTCTCACTTCAAAGTAACTTCAATCTTCCGGGCGTTGGTACCTCCTTTTCTAGCTTCCTAGAACCAGACTCCCTTCTCTTCTGCGTATAAGAGCACCTTTGTAGCTTTATGCCACCGATTCACTGCTTCACTTCTCCTGTCTGGAGAACATTCGTGGCTCTCGGCCACCGACGAACCCTGCTTCGCTTCTGTCTGGAGAACACTCATGGCTCTCGGCCACCGACGAACCCTGATTCACTTCTCCTGTCCGGAGAACACTCATGGCTCTCGGCCACCGACGAACCCTGATTCACTTCTCCTGTCCGGAGAACACTCATGGCTCTCGGCCACCGACGAACTGCTTAAGCTTCGCTCTGCCTGGCTATTAAAGGCCGTGTAGCGCCTCCTTTTCACCTGCGGACTGTTCGACTCGAAATAGGGAGGCAAGGCCAGACGAGGCGACTCCTTAGACGGGTGGTTGGCGCAAATCACCGGCAACAATATTTCAGAACTGATTAAATTACAGGAAACAAGAATTGGCATTATAATTATGATACATTCAGTTCTTAAAACTTTGCACCATCCAATAAATGAAATATGTAAACTTTGAGTTTTTCTTTTTTTTAATTTCTATTTTACATGGATACTAAACTACAAAAACGTAAAAAAAAAACCTCAGACCCCTTTCATAATAAAAGTAAAATTCAGTATGATAGTAATACGGTTATCTTATAAATGATGTAGCTTTATCTTTAATTTATTATTGAAATACATACCTACTGTATTATAGCAACATTTAAAGAAAATTCCATTTCATTTACTAAATTCAGTAAATGTTTGATGCTACATCCATTAAATATGATAAAGCCCAATGCTTATTAAAGGAAGGCATATACTTTGGCCTATCTTCGATTTTCTTTCTTTAGTAGCAACGCCACCTATGAATCAGTTAAGGAATCTTTACTTACAGCGCTCCTGACAATAGAAGAGGTATTTTAACGGGATTTTGTATATAGAATACTGAAAATAGTTCATATTGGAGTAAAAATAATTAATCTATTATAATAATAATTAATTAATAATTAATAAAAAAAATTACAAACTACATCACTAATCCGGCACATTGAATCCTGACCTTTGCCGATTACTGATTTTTTTTTTAGTGTTAACAGTATAATTCGGGTTTTGCGTAAAAACTACTAAATAAATATTTCTGACACTTATTAAAGTATTTTTGTGTGCTTACATTTATTTGTGATACTGTACAATAAAAGAAAATCAAAGGGGAAAAAATATGAAAGAAAATCAAGTAGGATTTTAATGAAATCGAGGGCTCTATGACATAAAGGCCTAAGTGACAAAATCTCCATTCCGAGTTATTAAGGGTTTTATGTTTGTATTGCCTTGCCAGTTCTATGGAAGTAGCTTTTTATCGAAGTAGAATTCTACCAGTTGCAATGAAATTTTCAGTTAGGTCTCTT
>JAFIDM010006943.1:73276113-73291463 GCA_023159025.1 Thereuonema tuberculata
TTTACTGAGGTTCTCATTGCACAAAACACAATTCACTGTTTCCATATTTATGGTTCACTTTCAAACACATGTATTCTTTTGATGATGTCTCTTCTGTCTCTTCCCCCAATGTCCAAAGTCCAACATCACTCTGACAACAATTTAGCCTCGCACCCATGTCCCATTCTAATCCCACCTATTAAGCCACAACACATATTTTATTCAGCAGATCTTCACCTGGTAATTCAAGTTCATCCTACAAATTTAAAACATTTGGTTACGGTGCATACTTTCTGAGAGAATAGAAATATCTTAACCCTTCATACACGTCTGCCAGTGAAATCAAGGAAGTCGTAGAACTTCACACTGGTGTCCGTAGCACGGCTCCTAATTATCCCAGCGTCATGAACTATACATCGTTGGAAAGCTAATGGAATAGGGATTCCAAGGAGGTTACACTTCTGACGATAGTACTTAATTTGTAGAAGAAGATGAAGAAGAAAAACAAAAAAGTTGGACAAAATTGATTAAATTGCTCGAACTTTACCCTTCCTCTCTCCCGTAGGACCCCTGACATTCAAAAAATGCACATAAGTGGATAGAGTAATCCCTTACGAAGACGTAGACACCAAAATTATCTTTCTATCTCAATTAAGGGCCTGCCTGTAGGGGTTAAAAGGGGTTGCTGCCAAAAAGTTCATTTCAGCCGCCATTTTCCAAGATGGCGGCCGTAGCACAAGTTTGATTTTTGGGGACTTTTAGTATGTTATTGGGATGATCAAATACTTTCCACATACTAAGTCCCATGCTTGTAAGAATTTTTTAAACTAATCACCAAAATTTGACATAAAATGCCTACACTATATTTCGAGTCGAACAGTCCGCAGGTGAAATGGATGGGCTACACGGCCTTTAATAGCCAGGCAGAGCAAAGCTTAAGCAGTTCGTCGGTGGCCGAGAGCCATGAGTGTTCTCTAGACAGGAGAAGCGAAGCAGGTTTCGTCGGTGGCCGAGAGCCACGAATGTTCTCCAGACAGGAGAAGTGAAGCAGTGAATCGGTGGCATAAAGCTACAGAGGGACTCTTATACGCAGAAGAGAAGGGAGTCTGGTTCTAGGAAGCTAGAAAAGGAGGTCCCACCGCCCGTAAGATTCAAGTTACTTTGAAGTGAGAGTACGTTGTGCACAACCGACTATGGAGAAGCCATCCATAACCTAATAAGATGCCCTTGAGACCGAAGGTTTTCAGAGACGTCCGTACCAAAAAAGGCCGACTACGGTGAAGCCAACTTAGCCAATAGAGATGCATCTGAGGCCGACGTAGTCCGGAGCAGTCGGAGAAGACAAACATTACCGTTAGAATCATACCGGAGTTCGTCAGTAGCTTAAGACTTTGAAGTTATTAATAAAGAAAATAATGACTGTCATACTTTAGTGTGATTTGTCATCAAATCTGTCACTTTAAATCATATGTTAAACGCTTATATCAGAAATTTGATATACATCATTGCATTATTATTTAAGATATCTTAGAAACACAATTTTTTTTTTGCTGGTTCTTTTATTCATAAAAAGCAACTTTTATATCCTTAAATAACAGAAATAGTGAAACGCTGATAAACTTGACAGGATATCAATATATGTATGCGACTTGACAAATTGCTTCTCTTAGAAGGAAGTTATGGCGTGAAATTACTCTGTACTCTAGAAGTGTTTAAACCCGTAATTATGGTTATATTACTATGCTGTTTGGGATTCCCAAGAATCAAGAACGTTTTCGTTTGTCCTGTTTTTCCTGCAGTAAGTTTTAAGTAATGTCAAACTGAAGTAGATTAAGGCTAACTTCAGGCTTTCATATCCTTATTAAACTTAAAACTTCTCCAAATTTCTGTAACTTAAAAAAAAAAAAAAGTTGTTTCGAGTAGGGACTGTTTTGACAGGCCTAAAACTATTTTCTTGTTATATTTGTTTCTATTTGCATACGGTAGTGAAATTTTGATTTTTTTTCTTTTCTGCCAATTCACAAGACAAGAAATTTTAAGAGTAGGTAGGTATTGTAGGTGGAAGCATCTGGGCCATTCCGTCTTACATGTGTGACATTTGGAAATCATTTTTTTCTAATTAATCAAGGATTATTCAATATATTTCTTATTTTAAAATCCAAACAAAAGTTTATGAAATAATATACACTTTACCATCTTCTTTTATGCAGAAACCTATCATTTTGATATAATAGTTATTTTTTAAAAAACGTTACGTGTGTGACTTAGAAAAAAAGCAAATTTTGAGTAATGACATTAAATGATACATTTCTGTGAGTTTTATTGCCACACATTTAAATTAAAAAATATGGTGATAATTTATTTACCGTACCATCTAAAATCACAGTTAAAATTTAAATTTAATAAATAATTGAATAAATGAAAATTAAAAATCTGCGTTACGTGTGGGACACCCTGATCGTTACGTGTGTGACCATGTGAATTCAAAGTAAAAGTTTGCTTTTAAAAATGCATAAGGATAAAAATGTATTAAAATATTACATGATATTTAAACATTTATACAATAAGTCAATCAATAATTATTTTTATTAATGTTTATTTAACATTTAACATTTGCATTGATATATTGGGGAATTTTTAAGTAGCAAAACATTTTTTGGTCTCAGACTGCAAAATTTTGAAAAAGATGTTTTTTAAAGTTTCTTAAAATATTTTGTGTGCTTCTCTTAAAAACATGGTTAATAAATTATATTTGCGTACTCTGCTTTTTATTCCATTATTATCCCAAATTATCATTTCATCTTTCATTCCAGGCATTGTATAAACAATATCACTTCTATAAAAAAATTCTTCAACTAAGTTGTTAATTTAAATTAACATCATCCAGTTTTTGTTGAACTTTTAAACCAATTTTATTTGCAACACCAGACACTACAGCTTTCGTTTTTGTTGGAGAACATGGTAAACTTTTTAAACATTTACTTATAGCTTTTCCCATTGATTGTGGTCTTTTAAATACTGCCTTTTTAACCATGGATGTGCTTGTTGTTTTTTATTTTCTTCCAATTGCAACTGCTTTTTCTTAGCCCTGCATTTCCTTTGCCTATCAGCAACACTAGCTTTCAATCTTTCAATTCTTTTTCAATTCTTTTTCTGACATATTTTTTACTTTCATTTTTCTTTGGCTTTCTAATCTTTGATTTTCAGCAATCTGATAGCTAGGGTCCATCATTTTTTTCTTTCTTCTGTACTTTGCAATGCGTCCAGAATTTGTCGTAGCATAAGAGTGAAGTTTTGAAACAGAGTTCATCTTTACTGCCGAAGATGTATGAAAAATACTAATTAACAAAATCAGATAACTACAGGTTAAAAAATTAATTAAAAAACTTAAAACATCATCCAGTCTAAATATCCCTTTGTTAATTATCTAATGCAAAAGAAACTTGAGAAAAGTTAAAAGTTAAAAATTTGGAGTAATATTGTCACCAATTACGTCAGCTATTAATAAAGTTTTAAACTTTTTAATACTTTAATTGGTAAAAATATAATTCTAAAAACACTAATTTAACTGAATAATTTATATTTTATATAGTTTTCCAATCCTACACCAAAATTATCATTCAATTTAAAGATTAAAAAGATTTTTAACCAATTGTATCTAGTTATTTTTTCATTATTTTGATTATTTTTTTTCCCTATTGACATTATAAATGTTATTCATAATTATTTTATAAATACTTTTTTCTTTAATATTAAGTATTTAAAATTTGTTCGTAATTTTTTTTTTTTTTAGAAAATGTTTTCAAAATTTATTTTAAAATTTCAAGATTTATTAGAAAATCTGTCATACACATAACAAAATGTTACGTGTGTGACATATTTTGAAATTTGTACAATTTTTTCATTTCTTAATAGATTTTTATATAATTTTACGAAAGTCATCTTAGTATTTAGTTTCAAGAGAAAAATAAGTTTTGTGTTAAAATTTTGACTAAATTATAAGTTATAAAAACTTTTTAGATTCAAATGATACGTGTGTGACAATAGTTTTATCATGCCTCTTCAAAAGTTTTCCAAACTATTAAATTTTTTACAAAATATACACTTCTAACTCTATTCACAGTCTTGAGTATTTCATAAATTGATTTCTATCATTTAAAATAAATAAAGTATGCAAAATCTTTTCTAAATTCAGAAATCATCAGTGTATTTTAATTTCATCATTCTGCAATTTTTTATATACTTATATATTAAAAGGTATTTTTTTTAATGAAATTTAAGTTTAATAACAAAAATTTTTGCATCATGAGAAAGAGCACAGTTTTTCTTACAAATAAAATTCATTAACATTTTTCTATGTTAAAAAATATTTTTTGGCTCTCCACGGAATGGCCCATCTATAGTTTGATTATTATAAGTGGGATGAATGAAAAACATGCAAAGGGAGTAGTATTAAGAATTCGTCAGATTACTACATAAGTACCATAACATTAGTTTATAAATTGAATGTTATTACTTCCATAATACATTCGTAATCGTCTTAGTTTCTGCCTCTACATCTGATTGATTTCATTCCCCATATTGTTATTTAATTTTACTTTTTAGATTTAAGATGGGAGTCCCGAGATGAAAATGACATTGAAGAGTTAATATAAGAGTTCAAAGGGTTTCTGAATATATTATAGATGGTCTTGTAGGTCATGCTAGTGAAAGGTCTTATCTTCCGATAAAAGATTCTGCCACCATGTTTTTTAAAATCATCATTGTTTGAATTGATCAGCATGCTTCTGTTCTTTTGTTGATGTGATAGATACACAAGTAAATGAGGATGGCCACTGATGCCGCCGATCTCAACCCAATAGACAGTAAGCTCTGAACAGCAAGAGATTGTTGTACAAACCAAAACTGAAGTTAGAACTTCAGTTTATAGATTGAATTTATACCGTATCGGAATGTATGTATCAGCTTGGAAACGCAGAAGCAGGCATGTCAGGTGTTGAAGGATATTAGAAACATAGAAGAGACTTGAATTGCAGATTTGTTTTGTATAATTAATGACCTTTTTTAATTATTTTCAAATAATATTTGTTTGGTTACATTCCGGTAAATATATTTTTACAGGAATGTAACAAAATAAATTTTTGAAAATAATTAACGAAGGTCATTAATTTATATAATTCCTTGTGAATTTATATTTTGAGAAGACCCACATTTTGTTTAAGTGATAATGTCCATTTCCATGTCTGTAATGAACATTCTTGACTATTGCTTACAAGATATTAAGTTTATAGGTTATATTTTTTTTTTCCTGACCATATTTTATTTTATGTTTAGGTAATAACCTCATAAACCAGTTGGCAGAATAAATTGATCAATAATTGCAGATTGTCCAGAATTAAACACAAGAAAGCAGAGAATGTTAAGTGTGACCTTAAAGGAAAATGAAGGAAATTTTACGTAAATATAATGATATATTGATCAGTGAAAGTTTGTAAATAAAGTGGAGATACTACTGTAGAATAATGGAAAAGTCCAGTCAGTGAAAGTGATAGAAAAGAAAAAGAAAGAAATTGGGACGAAACATAAAGAAAAGGTTGTATCTGAGAACCCAACGAAAGCTAAGAATAAACAACAACCAATTACAAATGAAGGAGAAAACTCAGAAGTAAGGAAAAGGGAAGGAAAAACCAAAATAATTGTACCTTTGAAAACAACGGATGAAATAAGCAAAGCCCTAAATGAGATCAAAAAGAAAGAAAAAGAAGACAAGCCAAAGGAAAAAGAGGAAATAGATAAGAAACGGAAAAAGAGGGCAGCAGAAGAATGTAATTCTACTCTTCATGAAACGTCTAAGAAAAAAAGGAAGGGCAAAAGAACAGAAGGAAAAGGAAACGAAAGTATATTGTTGTTGATGAAAACGAAGGAGAAAACGAAGGAGAATGTGGATATTAACTATGCAATTAAAAGAATGGCAAATACCGAATCTGAAATGGATAGGGAAGTAATGATGATAGAAAATATGATGGAACAGATTAAAATTTTGGAAAAGGAAGTGGAAGCAGAAATGAAAGAAATTTCCAAAGCAATAAGAAAGAAAGAATTGGCAAAGAAAGAGCAAGGACAGGAAAGAAGAAGAAATGAGAAGGAAAAGTAGAGAGATGGAAATGAAGAAAATGGAATGGCAAGAGAAAAAAGATGAGGTTTAAGGAGTTACAAAGAATGAAACAGATGAATAAAGAAAAAGATCAAAGTGAAACGAAAATTACCAAGAGAGGGTATAGTAAGAAAGGATAAAGGAAATGTACTGCTGGAACCCCAGAAAAACAAAGAATGAATAAAGATTCCTTGAGGTGTTCTTATTGTAGTAGCCTCCACAAGTTTAATATGTACTATGTTCCCAAATTGCAGTTGTAATTATTATTAATTAATAAGAGAATACACTTCATTGTATGATAAAGTAATACTTCAAACTTTAGTAATAAAAGTTTTAAATGTTCTGAAGCTTTTAAAAATAATAAAAGTAATAAAAGTTTTAAATGTTCTAAAGTAATAGATTATTTAACAAATTCTTCTAAATTAACGTTTTAATAAGCACTTTATTAACATCTAATAACTACTTTATTAAATTAATAACTCACAACCTCCAAAGGACAATTTTTCATATGCCTAATCGGCAGTACTTTTTCAAGCCTTTTTTCTTAAACATCATGGGAGGAGGGAGCCATCCCTCTCCTTCCCAAAATCAAAATAAAATACAAAATAAGAATTGTACATTAACAAATAAAAGCGTGAATCAAAACAAATAATAAACAGAAACATGAATCATACGCATAATATGTCCCATTGTTTTTAAAGTCCAATCGATAAAGTCTTTATAGTTATCATCATTAAGTTTTCGTTTGAAACGCTAACATAAGTCATCTACGCACAGGCAAGACTCTGATGTAAGTTTGTATAAAGGAGTTCACGCTTGGTTAGAACTTTCCAGACTGATTATATTTGTTAGATGGGATCATAATTCTACCAAAGACATTCTACTGAGATTGATTTTAGCTCCACCAAAGATTCATCTGCCTAGAGTAAAACTATTTATCATCTCAGAATTTGAACATTAAATTATTTATTTATTATTTATTTATTTATTTTATTTTAATTCTAAACCTCATTCTTTCTAATTTCTATTAAATAATGTTACAAACATTAGACTATTTCAACAAGCTATTTCATTGTATCCAACCATTCTGACTATTAAAGATAGGAGGGATTCATACAATTGATTCATTATAGTTATTGAAGACTTAATTCCCTAATTAATTATTTCTGTTATTTTAACTTTAACAATTAGGAACTGCTCCATTTCATTTTTTTCTTTCCTCAGAGAAAGACTGCGAAGGTATGGTGGTAGGCTCGCAGGGGAAAGGGGAGAACCCCGAGAAAACCTGCCCAGCACGGATCGTCCACCATCAGGAAACACATATGAGAACCGAACCCGGGACACAGAAGTGAGAGGCCAGTGTCTTAGCGACAACGCCAACCGCGCGGCCAAAATCTAAATAACACTTTCATAATTTTTTTAATTATACTTAATCTGATATCTTTAGGAGGCTTAACACTTTTCTAGGATTCCTATTTAAATGACTCACTCTAAGTTATCTTATAAACTATAAATACTTGTTCTTAGCACTAGTTTTAGTGTTTTCAACTCTTATTCTCTTGGCTAGGGGATAAAATCAAGATATATTGTAATGGATTTTTGCTGTTATTTTAAATTCCTTTTATATTTAATTGATCAACTGTTTAACCTAATACTTTTAAGCTTTTCAAATTAGCCGTTGATTGCCCTTAATTTAACCGTCATCTTTTTGATTTGATTCCATTTATCCAATCATTATCAAAACATGTGACTATTGTTTAACCAATCAGAATTCATACAACTTTAAATTCTTGTATTTCCTTAATAGTGTAGGGAAATTAGACAAAAAAGTGGCCTAACCCGGACATTTGAAATAACAAGCTGAAAATTGGTAGAAATGTTGAGAATAGTGTTCTGACTGATATCCCAAAATTCCCAAAAAATCCATCTTGGGGAAAATCCGCCATTTTGAAAAAACCGCCCCCATCGTGGATTTGTCGAGTTTTAAGCATAGCGACTGAACTGAGTGTCTGATTGGATTCGTTTTTGCAACAAATTACTTAATTCAGGCTGCGTTCTCTTCCAAAACACTAAAATTAATAATTATAGACCAATTTTGGTGCTTCAGAAAAAAAAATATTTATTTAAATGCGACAAACGAAAATTGGTCTAAAATTATAATAAATGTTATCGTAACATACAAAAAAATGAATCAAAGAAGACTTCATAACACAAGGCGTGAAGTACAGGCATAACCAGCAATACAAATTATGAAGGGTAAAAGTTAGGTAGCTTATTTCGTGTTGACTGGAGCTCGACTGGCTGTTCACTCACTGGTAATGCATGATCTGAAAAATTATAACCTAAATTAGCGTAGATTTAATAACAGTAAAAAGTAGTCTTTAAATTTTGTAGTTATTTGCCGTTACTATGACAACACGTCGGCCAAAGGTTCAACGTCATTATCGCTATCCGAGTTAGCGTAGTCCATACGATGTGTGCAGCCATGTCCTGCGCAGTAGCCGCACATACTTGTGCAAAGAAAACTGTGTCTTCTTCACCCGAGTCTATTCTCGCAACCACAGTTACAGTTGCAGGATATGATGTTCGGTGCTGGTTCTTCTTTAGTTGGAATGGGTGTCAGCTGACTTGCATGATTCATCCATCCCCACTCTGCTTCCGGCAGGCGATTCCCCATACAAAGCTAGAATTATTAGTTGACGACCGACACTGTCTCCCTTAAACAAGCTTGAACTTCTTGAAAGATCCCTTTGTGCCTTTTCTGAACGGAGCAGAAGTGGTATTACATCCACTGATTTTCCACGTACTTCACATTCTGGAGACAGATATGGCTGAAATTCCCTGGACGCGCCCACACAACCCGGTGCAGGAGGAACTCGCCATCGACTGTAAACTCTGCGTTGACTGGAAAGTTTGTCTTGGACGGCGCTATCTCTTCTAAAACGTCGATCAATCCAGACATAGTGCCTTTCCGCATCAACATCCCGTCAAACAGCGCTGGAGGCCTTGAGGCAAGTTCATATGTTTTGTCCTCTAGATCAAAATCGTCACGCACAACAAACAGCAATCGGTGGAAAAGTTGGTTAGGGTTGATTTCGACGACAGTGTCTTTGATCTTGGCCGTTTTAGATGCAGTGACAAAAGTCGTGACTTTGTTGTTTCGTTTTAATTGGACTTTACTGAATCGTTGACCTGTGATTGATTTCCTTGCTTGCAAACCACGGGAGAGAGCCTCATCACAGTTAACTGTATCGTCAGCTACTATACCGGTAGACAAGAACATTAGAAGATTCGTTGAGTCGTTAAAAGGATGGTGGGACTGGAGCCAGTCTACCATCTTGCGAACGCCTGCCTTATCTCTCACTTGACGAGACTCTCTTAGCTCCATATGTTGGTCGGAGGTTTCGGCGAAGACTCCACAAAATCTTTCAGTAGCGTCGATTACATGTGCAGATGAAGGCATTGCACAAACCCATCGAGATATCCGTCAATCCACGTCCACGTGTGAGCCCACCCGCCGTCTTCATGTTTCTCATCAACACTTGCTCTATAGTTATATCGGTCCATATACCTGACCAGAACTTTGCAGATCTCCTGACAGTGAAGCAGCCTTCCTTAACAAATTGCCGGAAGTCCAAGGGAGTCATAACATCCTCGAGCTGAGATATCCCGCAGAGTGTAAATACGAAACCATTCTTTGGACTCACAGCAAGTGAAGAACCCAAACTCCAGAACGTTCAGCTCTGACAAACAGACGCATGATGCCAACCATCTTAAAAGAATCGCACCCACAGCTTCGCAGTGAGCCGTCCAGATGAAAAGAGGCCTTTCAGCTTTGCTTCAAACAACTCTGCTGCCTGTGCGATGTACTCTGACGACAAAACGTCATCCACCGAAGTCGTTCCAGAGTGTGGTCTGAGTGTGTTCGTTTCAAGCGATCGCTGAGAAGAGAGTCTGCTTCTTGTATATCCTGAATGATCAAGATCGCCAACGACAGCTGCATCAGAAGATGTGCGCGGACAGCTAGAGCATAGGCATGGCCGTTTACCATCTCGGTCACCGTGTTCTTCGCGTACACCGTCTCCCACAATTCTTCCAAGCAGGAGAACTACGAGGTAGCCAAACACTGTGCGAGTTGAGCCATGCGCAAATTCGGCTAATTTAAAACTTGCTCATTGGCGCATTTTTTTTTTGTTTTAAAACTGCAGTTAGAAGGGTTTTTATCAACAACGACAGCTTTTTAAACTGGCTGTTCAATGTTTAATTTGTTTCATTCTAGGTTCCAGTTTGGATGGGGAATCGCCTACCGGAAGCAGAGTAGGGATGGATGACTTATGCAGGTCAGCTGACACCCATTCCAACTAAAGAAGAACCAGTACCGGAGCGGATACTGAATATCATATTCGGCAACTTCTCTTCGAGAAGAGATGCAGGTGCAGAAGAAACGGGTTTCCTTGCACAAGTATGTGCGGCTACTGCACGGGACATGGCTGCACAAATCGTATGGACTACTCTGACTCGGATAGCGATGACGACGTTGAACCTTTGGCAGACATGTTGTCATAGAAACGTTAAATACCTACAAAATTTAAAGAACACTGTTTTCCTTGTCTTAAATTGACGCTAAAATAGGTTATATTTCTTCAGATCATGCATCACCGTCAAAGATTTTGGCCAGTTTGTGAACAGGCAGTCGAGCTCCAGTGATAACACAAAACAAGCTACCTAACTTTTACCCTTAATAATGTATTTCTATTGCTGCTTATGCCTATATTTCACGCCTTGTGTTATGAAGTCTTCTTTGAATATTTTTTTTAATGTTATAATAAGATTTATTATAATTTTAGATCAATTTTTGTTTGTCGCATTTTCATAATTATTAATATTTCTCAAGAACCACAATTGGTCTATAATTATTAATTTTTAGTGTTTCGGAAGGTAATGCAGCCTGAATTACGTAATTTGGCGCAAAAACGAATACATTCAGACGCTCGGTTCAGTCGCTATGTTTAAAACTCGAAATATCCAAGATGGCGGCGGTTTTTTTAAAATGGCGGATTTTCCCCAAGATGGATTTTTTGGGAATTTTGGGATATCAATCAGAACACTATTCTCAACGTTTCTACCAATTTTCAGCTTGTTATTTCAAATGTCCGGGTCAATGTCTAATTTCCCTGGACTATAAATATAAAGTAGTAAGCAGTTAGATTTGAGTCTCAAATATGTCTGTGCTCTTCTCTTTTACGATATTGCAATTTGTATTGTTGAGATGATCGACCTTTTCTGTTTAAAATCTTTTCCAACTTGAACCAAAAAAAAAAATATTAATAAAGGAATTTTAAGGAAAATTTTCTTTCTTGAACTTCTTGTTATACAAGGGATTTACATTTCGAACGTTTTGCTTGATGTCAAGGCCCATCGAAATTTGGGAAAATAAGACCATGATGTTCGATGAAATTCTGGGTGTTCAGGTTTTCAGATATTCTAGGCATATAACTGATGGACTAACATTCTTGTATAAAGTATTAAGACATTTTAAAGTACTCCAGGATATTTTGAAATCAAGAAAGGTCCTAGCAGGCAGCAAATATATACATTTACAGAAGTTGACACTACATGGTAAATGACCAAATGAAAATACGTTTCTAGGGTAGAGCAGAAGGGAAGTGAAAAGACGGGTTGAGGTGCTGGCAAAAGAAAAGTCATGACAATTCCAATGTTATTTAATAGAAAATAATAAAAAAGTTACTTAAATTGTAATAATAACTTCCTTATTAAAAACCTTCTGTTGTACAAGCGCTACTATACTGATACTGATGTATAACAGGCCTGTATTTTTTTACACGCCAGAATAACTGAAGCAAATAAACTAGAGTTTTTATTGTAATAATTGAAGCAGTTTTGTGTTGATGCGAACAAAAGACATGATTCTTGTAGAATTAAACTTTAACTATGTAATTTATTCTGGTGTCAAAACAGAAACTATGCTTTTTTCCTTTGTTTTGTAATAATGCAAATTCTTACAACTATACGAGAAAGCATTTTAAAATTCTACCGTATTACTAAAAGCGGTACCAAAGAAATAAATGGGCATCAAGAAAACAAAGAAGCAATGAA
This sequence comes from Thereuonema tuberculata, assembly GCA_023159025.1. NCBI lineage: Eukaryota > Metazoa > Arthropoda > Chilopoda > Scutigeromorpha > Scutigeridae > Thereuonema > Thereuonema tuberculata. The sequence continues at coordinate 73,288,364 of JAFIDM010006943.1, forward strand.
ATTTGAAATTATCTAAGCTATGGCAAAGAAAAGGTATAGATTTTATATTGAAATAGTTCTTGTTTGTTTCATTCTATATAAAAACTTGGTTTTTGATAATGTAGCAATGCTAGATAGGTTTTTGTTGTTTTTTTTTTAATACATTTGCATATGAGATTTTTTTTCCGTTTATCATTTTATTTAAGAATCACTTGAAAATCTATTCTCGTATTATAGAAATTATTCAGCAAATTCTTGATTTGAACATAATTCAGTTCCAAAAGTATTCAAATATTTCTCCAAAACAGTTAACTTTCAAATTTTAAAATGTGGTTGTGAAATAAGCTACTTTGGTAAGACTTTCTCCTGGAAATGTTTTATTTGAAGAATTTTAACTTAATTTTAAATAGCAATAGGTTCGGAATGACCCAGAAATCGTGCAAGTTAAAGAACTCATGCAATTCAAATAAATAACATAGTTATGAATTATTTTATTTTATTTTAGTTAGCGTACCCACAAGATGTGAAATTCATCCACACACAGAAACAGTCGACTTATACACACTCAGGCATTCACAAAAAAAGTGTTAAACGTGCCCTAGAGATTGGAAAATATAAATTCTGTTGTATTTTGCTTAGTGATATTCTACTACGTATCGAGGATGGAGGACAGTCCATTTGGAGGTAGATTTTAGAATGCCAGTGTCTCAAAGAGATATATATATATTCATATTGCCCAAATCCTCCAAACAGAAGTAATACCAAAAATTAGCAAATTTGAATTTCATTAATTAAGAGAAGACATAGTAACATTTTGCTTTGCTGACTGATTTACCGCTTTCACAAAAAGGAGTACGATTTATTTTTAAAAGTTCCATACATCTATTTAAAGTATTTCAGCAATTTCTAAACTTTTCCATTGTCTTTGAATAAAGAGAGAAAGACATAAATTATCTCTTTTTAATGAATACCTTGTGAAATAGATAACGTTCAAAAGCAAGAGAATTACAATCAACCAACCTTTATTTCAAAGGATTTCCAGAAATTAAAAATAATGCGTTTCAAAAGCTAATTGTTTTTTTTTTTTTTGATGTCTCAATATTTTTCTTTGGTAGTCATATATTAGAATATTTCAAAAGTAAGTTATAGTCGAAATTCAACTTCAAAACACAGTCCTTTTCGTAGACGACAACAAGAAAACTAGAAATTTATAAATGAATCAATGGAAAGGAAAAAGAACTTCAACTTGAGAGTCAATAAAAAATCGATAGAAAATGTCACGAAATATCAGAAAATGGTTTGACGTTGACCTCAAATCGTTTGATATCTTGCAGTTCCATTGTGGTCAAGTTTCCAACAATATAAGACAATTCAAGACATGAGTTAGTTTTTTTATTTTGTCCGAAATAACTAATATAAGCAAAACATACTTGAAGATCATTTCAAAGCACATGTTTTTTTCTAAATTTATCAGCAAATAATAATAATAATATATCTTTTTTTTAATGGCATTAAACAAAGATTAAAGAATGATCAATTCGTGTTCTAGCATCTGGAAACTAATTGAAACTAATTGTACCAAAGACAACTGGAGTCATTCAAAGCTTCTGTCTTCTTCTTTCGCTCTTAGAAGAATGACTCTTAGACGCTCTTTTTAAGCTGTAACATATTAAGATCATTTCTTTTATTTTTCAATATAAGGGATCGCCAAAATCTCATTTTTTATTCATTTCTCTTCCTCACCTGTTCTCACCAGGTACCTGTTCTCCTGTCAAGGTTTTTCATGCAACCTACTTAACGACACTGCGGGCTTACTGCTTAGCAACTGCCATTATATGTTAGCTCTGATATGCTCAATGCACACATTCTTTATATTTGGGCTATTCATTACTACAAATCTTCTCATATCATCTAAATGTACTTGATCTGAATGACCAACCGAATTCAATTTTACTCTCCGTAATTACTTTTCAGTGTATGTAGGTACTTGCTCTTCCATAAAGTCCTTTATTAGCCCCGTCCCATGACCATTTACTTAAATTTCTATATAGCTGCCTTTCTTCGTATCACTAGTAATGGATGTGCAGATGAATTTATACTTTCGTACAACAATGTTTTCCATTCGTTTTCATTCCTCGATAAATGTAGTCTATTAGTATGATCACTAAGAAATAGAACAGAGACATGATCACGAGTTATAGGTTAATCACTCTGGGTATTTCAGCGACATCCATTACTGAAAAACTGAATTGTTTTAAACTGCTGTTGAATGAATATATAATAAATGTGGTATTGTACATTACTTCATTTATTTTTGTGGATACGAAATTTTTTATTATGAATTAATATATTAATTTTATTTATTAATTGTTTTGTTGGTATTCTAATAACTTGTCACGATTAAGAGTTATGGCCTTATATGACAAATTCTCTTTGGTTGCAACAGCCTTCTTTAAACTTTGTTAAGGTCAAGCAAATCCAGGTGACTGCAAACCTTTTATTTCATTTATTAATTTCTTTTTCCAATGCACCTGGGAAAAGAAATTTATAAAATTTATAAAAGAAATTTATATATTTAAAATTCTGAAAATTTAAATGTAATCTTGTGAAGGATGTGGTATTTCTATTTTCTTGTTTTTAATTTTCAAAATATTCTGCAATTAATTAGATTAAAATTCAATAACAGTCAATTTTGGGGGGTTTTCGAGGTATTACTCGTATTATCAATCCCAAAATATTTGACTAAAACCTGAAATGATAAAAAAAATTGTAAAATAATGCTTAGTATTTAAACATTTAGTATTAGTATAATAGTTAATTTTGTAAAATAATTATTTAATCTCTCCCAAATTTGAAAGAACACAATTTTTATGTTTTTAAAAATTAACTGTAATACTAATAATAGTATAACAAATACAACTCTAAATACAAATACAAAATACAAGTACTCTAAATACAAACCATTAGTTTACAATTTTTTGTTATTTTAGGCTTTTATCAGTTTTTTTTAAGTTGAAAATACCGAGTAGTACCTCGAAAAAACCCAAAAAATTGATAGTTTTAAATTTTAATTTACTTAATTACAGAATATCCTGAAAATTAAAAACAAGAAAATAAAAAT
>JAFIDM010006943.1:73291473-73313975 GCA_023159025.1 Thereuonema tuberculata
ATATTTAAATTTTCAGAATTTTAGGTTCATTAGAAAAAGAAATATTTTAAAATATATATATAAAAGAAATAAAAGATTGGCAGTCGCCTGCATTTGCTTGAGTCGGGACAGGTCTTCTCCTGATGTCTTTCCTTCAATTTTACCCATTTATCTGATAATTATTTGTTTGTATTTCTAGAAGCTTCATAATAATTGCAATAGTCGGAACCTTATTGGGTTTACTATTCGGAATTATGGTTACTGTAGTAATCCAAGTGGCAAAAACGGAATCAAAAGAAATCTTAGTAATTCATCCGAAACCACAAGTTTCACTTGCGACGCTACAGGCCAAAGATAGCAAAGAAATTCAGCTCTTAGGGGAAGGTAAAAATAAATCCTACTTCAACATTAGCAACTAAATCCCTAATTTGTTTCTGAATTATTAAAGTTATATTTCATTTTATTGTCCATAGATGGCGCAGTTCAAACTAGAAGTTCATGAAGAACTTGAAGTCCTCTTTCTTAAAAAGTCTTGCATTTATTTTTCTTTCAATATCTCTCCCTCTTTTTTAATAATATCGAAAAATCTCAATTTATATTTTTTACATTGTAATATCTGCTGAAATCAAATAGTAGAGATTTATTTAAATTTAAAAAAAATATCGGTAATATTAACTTAAGCTGTCTGAATCTAATTAATCAAATATATGATTATGAATCCAAGTATATTAGAGCTCGCATAGATATTAAGAGGATTAATGAGTACGACATCGGGAGAAATCCATTGTGTTGGTTCTAATGTTTCTCTATTATATTTTTTTTCACCTTTTCTCGACAAAGACCCATTTGAAAATACTTAATAAAAATATCTTGACAATGAGCTTTTATTGCCAGTTTTGGATAAATATTTTTATGATCTATGAGTAACAGTTTCCATCCAAAAGACTCATAAAGACTTTAAAGTCGTCTGTTACAGTTTTTCTTCTAGAAGCTTCTTCAGAGATACAAAAATGTAATTTTTTCGGTTTGTTTGTGGTGTGATGTAATCTACTTGATCTAATCTCCTTGATCTAATCTACCTAATCTAATCTCTCTAATCGTTTCAGGTTTAATTTACCATAACAATTGCAGAAACAACTTTTTGATGTGAATCTCTATATTGTTTAAATTTGTTTTCTAAACGAAATCTAAGGATGACATGTATTTATTGATATTGAAAAACCATAAGAAAACGATGGTCTCCATGTACTGTCTATTGCAATAATGCTTCCAGATAATATTACATACAGACTCTAGCGCTCATCAGAACTAAAAACCATCTTTTTGGCATTTATTCCTGAAGAATACAGGTTTCGTTTTTAAAAGATAGATTACAATTCTAAATAAAAATCCAACATCATGAACACTGAACGAGCAGCTGGATTTGATGAACTGCGCACAAAACTAAAGTTTTGTGGTTATATGAATTCTCACCTTCAAAAAGCGCCATGAAAAGCTGAAGACACAATTTAAAACTTTAATGCACTAATGTTAATCATTTTATTAAATAAATACAATATTATTTAATTTATTAAATATGTTAATATGTATATAAATAGGGTTGTTAACATTAATGTTTCTTTAGTTAGATGGCTCTGGAGTATGTTGTAAGGCTCCAAATGGAAAGAAATTTGGACAACAGATAATTCAAACGACGCGTTCGTCGTTTATTGAAAAAAAAGTACAAAAAATGTCCAATAGATGGCGCTGGAGCAATACTTGAACAGCGTTACAAATGTTCAATGGGTCCGTCAACAACAACAATGTTTTCCATTCACAAAACGGCATTTTCTACCGCAGAACGCAATACATCTGCTGAAATGCTAGAACATGACGTCTAATGCTGTACTTCAGATCTGACAAAGTTTGAAATCTTTCACGTTATATCTAATTCTTCAAAAAAAAACCTTAACCAGAAGCCATATGGGGAGAGGTCGGGTGATCGGGGAGGCCAAGTTGTCTGGAAATAACGGCTGACAACCCATTCATTTGTAAAGTGCTGCCTTAATACTCGTAGATTTTGAACACAACAGGTGATGTGGGGTGGTGCATCGTCTTGCATAAATATGATTTCCTGAAGCCCCTCACGTCCTTGATACTCTGGTATCATGAAATTCGCCCACATGTCATAATACTGCTGTCCGGTTATGGAACAATTGGAGTTAAGTCTTCAAAAAACTATAGTCCAATGATGAAATGGGATCTCTTGGATAGCACGAGGGTTTTCTGTTACCCATTTGCGACAGTTGTTGTTATTCACTTGCCCATTTAAGCAGAAGTGGGCTTCGTCACTCCAAACAATGTTCCATGGCCAAGTGATATCAACCGTCATTCGGATCAGGAACTGAATCGCAAATATTACACGAATTTCTGCGTCACCTTGCTGTAGACTCCTTACCTTGTACGGATAGTACCGCAATATCTGACGCATCACTAGCCTTACAGTGTCATACGTCTTGTCCACTGCACGGACAACAACTCATGCTGAAAAATGAAGGGATCGACAAATTCGAACCCTTCCAGACATCCAAATGTCACGAAACTTGGCAGAAAGGTGCAGTAGGTCCTACATGTACTAAATCAACATAAACATAAAAGCTAAAGGCCCAGCATCGTTGCCGGGAAAAAACGACGTGCATTATACAACGTACAGGATGATTCTTATGGTTACTCTAACGCTTGCTTACAGTTTATAATAGCCCAGAGTATCCATTTGGATGTCATAACGAGAGATAGAGTCACTGGCGTCTTGAAATCCATTTGGAGGCCAATTACAGTTGTAGCTGTCACAGGTCCTAAACATTCAGGCCAGCGTCATATTCAGATTGTGGAGAATATTCCAACAGGGAGAGAACATTCTTCAACGCTTTGGAAGTGGACGTCCAAGGATCACAACGTCCAGGGAGAACCGATAGGTAATGCCAAGTGCCATACTGCACAAGCGAAGGACATATCACCAAGGATCTAGCAGCAGCTGTATCCAGGCGTACTGTTTACAGGCTATTAAATGAGACCGGAATGAATGCGTAGAAAACCCTTTGGCACTGGCCTGGCACCGTCAGGCGTGGTACAGAGAACACTCAGCATGGACGAAGGCGAATGTAATGTTTTCTGATTCAGTCTGGAAATTGATTCCCAACATGTCCATGTCTTGAGAGAATCCGGTGCAGATTCGGGTATGGAGATCACATAATCTTAAAGTGGTATGCCATAATGGACCAGGTATACCAGCATCCTAAACTATGTGCAACTTTACAGGAAAGCGTGTAGGTATGACGTCCTCTACATGGACAACAACGCCGTTTCGCTTAGGGCTGGACTGAACTCACTGGAGGATATTCAACGAATACTCTGGCCAGCTTGTTTCCCCGACCTGAATATGATTGAACAGGTCTGGACGCTCTCGGAAGGCGCATCGCTCGACTCCAACCATCCCGAAGGTTTATCCACGAGCTTCGTATAACATTGCTTCAGAAGTGGAACTCAATGCCTCAAGTGTTGCTGGATACTCTGATTAGCTGCGTGACGGCATGTTGTGATTCGAGTGATCACACAGCGTAGTGAATAGTGTCTGCACCCCCGCGTGCAGCAGGGGTGAGATGGAATGTACGAGCATCTTTAACTGTTTGTGTTTTCCCCGCAACGGTGCTGCCACCTTTATGATTTGTGTTTACTTTGTATTAGTAGGACCTACTGCACATTTCCGCCAAATTTGGTGATATTCAAACAATGGAAACATCCAAACCTGCCGTTTCCTTAACTTTTGAACAAGAGTATAAACAATAAAAGACTACTTTGTATATTTAGAAAAATAATAAAAAAAAATATAAATTTCATTGTCTACTAGAGGCAGTTCTGTTGATTTCAAGTAACGTTTTACTAAAAAGGAGAGGGCACACATTGTATAGGAGGGATTTTAATGTCTTATTAGGAGATGAAAGTGCTCATGAAGTACTTCAAAAATATATCGGGGTTTGGGGGTCCAACAACCTACCGTTTTCGAGATATTTGGGTAAAAGTTTTTTGGAGTGTTTTTCCCAAGTTAGCTTCATAGCTTCCTGTATCTACTGAATGCTTCTATGTGATGGCGCAGATTACTTGGCTTCTGAGCAGAAGGTATAGAGTTGAAGTCTGCTACCAGAGAACTTTTTTTTTCCTTCTGTTTCTTTTAACTACTTATTCTTTTATGTTAATGCAGTTTCTTTTACTTTTTTTTTCTTAATTTTTCTTTTCTTTCTTTTTTTTTAACGTTTTTCTTTTTTTTTTTGCCCTCTATGTTTTGCTTCTTTAATATTTCTATTTCGTTTAATTTTCTTAGGCAGAAATAAAAATACAATTAAAAATATATGAATATCTTTTAATTTTTTTTCAATTAAAATTAATTTTAATTTCGAAAAATAACATATTGCTAACGCCCCAAAATGTCCTGGTCTACACGAGAACGTTGACATTCTTAAAGGGGGAAATAAATGAAAGTACATCCCCAAGGACTGAGCGTTCCTAACGCTCATCAAACGCCCCGTATACACCAGACTAGCGTTGGTAACGCGAACGAAGGTTTTAGCAACGCCGACCTTCTAGGCTTTGAATACGCTCGTGAAGAGTGCATCTTTCACTTTCCAAAGCAATACATGGATTTCGCTCGGTTTCTGTAAGAACGTTAACAACGCGGTGTTAGCAACGTTTAGCAAATTATTATTTGTATTAATTGTAAATTAATACATAACAAGATTATAATTTTTATCTCTTTCTTCAATTACTTCCAATATTAATAAAAATAAAAACGGAAAGAAAAGGGCAGCTCTATTGTCACTGTAAAAGGAGAATATAAGAAAAAAAAATATATTGTGTTAAGTAGGTTTTTTTTTTTCTAAATTAAAAGCAATTTAATTAAAACAATTACGAGATTTTTATATTGTATTTTTATTTCTGCCAAAGATAAAAATACGAAATAAAAATAAAGAAGCAGAAATATAGAAGAGGGCAAAACAAAAATTAAAAACAAAAGTAAAAGAAAAATAAAATAAAAAAGTAAAAGCAATTACATTAACATAAAAGAAAAGGTAATTAATAAAAAAGAAACAGAAGAATGAAATAATAATAATAACAACAATAAAGTATCTTATTAGTGGACTCGAACTCAGGACCTTCTGCTTAGAAGCAAATAGTCTACCCACTGCGCCGTCACGGTAGTTGTTTGTTCAGTTGACATAGAAAGCTATTAAGCTAATTCGGGAAAAAAAACTCCAAAAAACATCAAATATCTCAAAAACGGTAGGTTATTGGACGACAAACCCCGATGTATTTTTGAAGTACTTCATGAGTACTTGCATCTCACAAAAGGGCAATAAAATCCGTGTTATACAATTCATGTCCTCTTCTTGTTAGTAATTAATTTGTTAACGAAAATAGTTTATATCGTTGTAAAGTCGGCTTGTTTGTATTATTATTATTGGAACAGACAGAGCTATCGAGTCAAAAATCTAGATTTTTTTTATTAACTTTACTTCGGAAGTGAATCTTCTGAAGACAATGCTTTTTAGTTGAATAGGGACAGCCGTGGAACCTCCATGACTATAAACTAAGACACATAAAAACACATTAAAAATAAAGAAAAAGAAAATTCATGTGCTGGGCTCTGCCAGCCTCAAATTTTAATGTGTTTACAATGCTTTTTAAGTTACATTAAAAAATTAAGATATTATCAATAATTTCAAGGCTTGTAACTATTACTGATTCTCTGTTACTGATACTTTCAATTTTAAAACTTGCTTTTAATATTGTTTACAGAGACACTGTGTCATTGTCCTTGTCTATGTGAGGGACTTAGAAGAGACGGTTGGAACGATACTAAACCACTTTGCAAATCGAAAGAACAAAAAAAACTAGGAAGACATGAAGAAAAAAGAAAGGATGACCGAGAACATCATGAAATATCTGAAAGCGAGAAAGAATTTGAAGAACATAATGACATCGAAGATTATAATGAAAAGGAAGAAACATCTATCCTAACAAAAGGTAGGAGAAGTAAAACAAATAATAAAAAAGAAAACAGAAAAAGCAAACAGAATAAAAACAAAGCACAAGAAGCCAATACATTCAGTAAAAGTAATGGAAGAACTGAAGGAAAATTAGAGCAGAAAGAAAGAAAGAAAGAAGGAACAATGAAAGATGGCATAGATGGTAATGATGGAATGATCCAAAAAGCCATTAATGATACAGAACTGAAAGGAAAAGGAAAATCATTACCAGGGATTGAAGAAGGAAAAACCAAAATAATAGGAGAAGACATTGGAAAAAAGGAAAGTCCTGCAGAAAAAGGAAACACAGAAGATGAGGAATTGGCTCCTGAAATCAATGAAATGCTTGAAAAAGAGGAAGATAATGAGAAAGTGAAAGACGTAGAAACAAAGAGGAAATTAATGCATGACGAAAGAAAAACAAAAAATAAAGGGGAACGAAAACATGGGAAATTGGATGAACAGTTAATAAAAGATAAAAATGAAAGCATAAGTAATACTGGCAAACAAACTGATGAATCAAATGAAAACAGCGAAAGAGTTCAGGAAAAAGGAGAGAAAGGAAAGAAAGTTGATGACATTACTTACACAGGTTTACCAGATAATGATAGTCAAGATTTGTTATTCAATCTGGAAGGAATTACGATATATCAGGAGAATGAGAGCCTTGTACTGTTAGATGAACACTACAAAAAAATTTTGCCAAATAAGAAGGAAAGGAAAAAAACGATTAAAAAAGTCAAGAAACTTAAATACGGAGAAGAAGTAAATGATGAAAAGAAAACACCTAACAAAAAAATTATAGTAACTACAATTAATGGATACGGCAAAAAAGGTAAACAAATTAAGACATTAAAAAATCAAGCAAAGATAATAAATGCTGTTGACAAAGGAAAAAATATAGAAAATAGAGACTCAGCAAAGAATATGGGGAACAAAATACAATCTACCACTGTGGAGTACAGAAAAGTTGAGGATGAGCAAAGTACAACAAAAGAATTAGAAGATTTTCGTAAAGAAGAGAGTGAAAGTGAAACAAAAATGAAGAAAAAAGAAATGAAGAGAAAGAAAGGTGAAGTTTCGGATGACAAAGATAATTTAGGTAAAGGAAACAGAATTTTAGACAGTTCAGTTTTAGATACAGAAACAGCAAAGATTTTTATTGCAGATGATAAAAAAAAGGGAGTAGAAAGTGGGGATAAGGTAAATGATACTCAGGATGGTACAACGGAGGAAGTAGCATATGTAAACGACAGCATTGTTAAAAAACAAAAGAAAGCAAAGGAAAAGGAGGAATTAATAATTGAAGATTCTGAAAGTAAAGCAATGGAAAATGCAGCCAAAGAAAAAGCAAATCAGAAAATTGAACTTCCGATTGAGCATGAGGGAAAGCCTGGAATAACAAAGAATAGAAAGAATGTGAGAGAAGAAACAGAAAAAGAAGAAAAATTGATGGAATTAAAGATGAAAAATTTAGACAGACTTTCTTATGAAAAAGGTAGTTTCTTTGAAAAATTAAAAGAAAAAGGAAAATTTATGACTATAGATGAAAACAAGAAAGATATTGAAGATGGAGAGACAGGAAAACTGAATCAGGAAAATGAAATTCAATCCAGCATAAATGATAATCAAGATAATGATGAGTTAGTGGAAGAAGCAGAAGAAATATTGATGAAGAATGATGAAGTTAAATTTGGTAATCCAGAAGAAACAGAAAAAGAAGAAAAAGTAATGAAGATAAACAGCAATATTTCGCATGAAAATGGTAGCCCAGAGAAAATAAATAAGAAAGTAAAGGAAAAAGGAAAATTTGTTACTGGAAACGATAAAAGTAAAACAGTAGAAAATGATGGAACAGGAAAAAGGAATCAGGAACATGAAATTAGTGATATGTTAATAGATGATGAAGAGGATAAAATAGAAGAAACAGATGACAACATTGGCATAGAAAGTACAGAATACTTTGATGATAGACTAAAGACTGAAAAAATGGAAGAGAAAGTCGATGAAAAGGAACAAGAAGAACTGCGGAAAACAGATGAAAGTAACGAGAAAACCAAGAGGGAGTTATTTTAGAATCAAAGAGAAAGTCTGAATATAACAATAAAAGTTTGGAAGATAATAGAAACCGAGATGCACTTAAAGAAAAAGAAGAAAATTTGCTTGAAAAATTTGATCAAACTGTAAAAAATGGTGATCATGATAAGGATAAGAACGATACGTTAAAGGAAGCGAAAAGAACAACAATTGTTAATGGTAACGGAAAAAATATGAAAGTTAAAACTCCAGTCAGAGATGACTACTTAGAACCAATAGAAGAAAACAGCGTTCCATTCCGTAAAGAAAATGAAAGAAATGATAAGAGTACAATACAGAATGACGAAACAGAATTAGACATTAAAGAAATAAATACAGGTAATTGAAGAGAAAGACAACGAAGGCGACATAGCAGATCTTCTCGGAAAATGACTAGGAAAAAAAAAGACTTGGGCAAAAATATTGGAAAAATTTTAGAAGAAAATGGCGATCAAAGAAGGATAATCAAACGAGACGACAAAAAACAAATTGTATTAAGAAAAAAAAATCATGCAACAAAAAAAAAAAAAAAGACATCAGTGATTCAATAATTAGATATAGTAAAAATGTGAGTCACGACAACAACAAATCCGTAACTAAAAGTTTTGAAGAAATGACAATGAGATAGAATAAGAAATAAAAATATAAGAAGGGAGTCTTAAATTTTTAATTTAAGTACAATGGAAAGAATATTGATGTGAAAATATATCCTGAAAGGATATTCCTTGGAGAAATAGAACTCCAAATATGGAATCAGTGTTCATAGATTTCAGTTATTTTTTAGAAGTATATTAATATTATATTAATAGAATGTATATTAATAGAACTTAATAAAAATAAAATTAATATTTTCAACGTATCACAGCCTATAATTTTAATCAAAGACTATCTCATTTTCATGTATATTTCAAAGTTAGTGTAGAACGAAGTTTACACTTTTACAAATTGAATTTGTAAAACAGAACAATCTTAGTTTTATGTAAAAGTTTTAAGAATTCCATTTAGTGGATTAAGAATATTTTGAAAAGTAAACAATAATTCCAAAGAACAGTAAAATATTAGCAAAATAATTTTACGTGCACTAAGTTTCTTCGTACTCAGAAATACTGCCATGCACCCGGCTAAACTTAAAAAACATTTATTAAAAGCAAAATACAGAGCGACTAGTTTCATAACCGTATCTTAGGTTATATTCTCAAGCTGAGGTTAACAATGGAAATGGGTAACATTTATAGATGAAATAAACAGTCAATCAATCGGTCACCTGTAGTATACTCCGTGGGTATCCCCGTATATGCTAATTTGGGCCGTCTGACGTAACCGCTACAGATGCCATCTGTCGATCTTTCAAGGAACTTCCCGAAGTAAACAGATCTCATTAGCACGTATGTGGTTGAGCTGGATTGCTTGAAATGAGTTGCCTGATCGCCGCTGGAAGAACGTCCCATCCATGGCAGATCTGAAATAAACTAAAGAAAACTCCAACGGGATTAAAATAAAAAAATTTACATATATTTTTTTTTTCAAATAAAAAGGAATGAGCAATTGTTTCTTAATGAACTTCAAAATATACAGAACATATTGCTTGAAAATGAATATCCCAAATGGTTCAATTCTAGGCATTTTAAAGGTGCTATTTCCAAATGTTACAACAATATTAGGAAAGAAACAAGAACTGTTCGACGATATGTATCTATCCCATATCAACAAAATACGTTTACCATTCGAAGTAAAATGTGTAGGCCATATGGTATAATTTTAACGGCAGCGGCAACCAGAACAATTGCATCAATGGTTAAGCAACGTAGCGTTAAACAGGACAATTCCACAACTACAGGCTTAGTTTATTCACTCAACTGTAAAAATAACCCTTGCAGATACGTGGGCCAGACGTCCCTTACATTGGATGACCGTATTTCAGAACAAATAGGAACACTAACTATTTGACTTATGTGCATAACAGCCTTACCAATCACGCCAACGACGTAGATCATCCCGAGGTGTTAGCCATTTGTCAGAATGGATACGAAAGAAAGTGTATCGAAACTTGTTTTATATTAACTCTAGAGGGCGTTTTTAATGACACCCTATCTGCGCCTACCATTGCCGAATATGGTTTAAGAGCGTTATCAAAAAGATTAAAAAAAAAAAGGAGTAATGCTTTAAGATAAAGCAGTTTCGAAGTGATGAGCCTAATAAACTGAAGAAAAACATGAATTAGGAGGGCATAATATGATCCTTATAATAAAATAAAATAAAATAAAATAAAATAAAATAAAAGAAGGAAAAATAAAAAAAGAAAAACATTTTAACAAGATAGGAAAAAAAAATTTAGTTTGTTATGTTATGTGTTATGTAATAGTTTGTTTCAGATCTGCCATGGATGGGACGTTCTTCCAGCGGTGATCAGTCAACTCATTTCAAGCAATCCAGCTCAACCACATACGTGCTAATGGGATCTGTTTACTTCGGGAAGTTCCTTGAAAGATCGACAGATGGCATCTGTAGCGGTTACGTCAGCGGCCCAAATTAGCATATACGGGAATAAATACGGAATATACTACATGTGACCATTTGATTGACTGTTTATTTCATCCATAAATGTTACCCATTTCCATTGTTAACGTCAGCTTGAGAATATAACCTAGGATACGGTTATGAAACTGGTCGATCTGTATTTTGCTTTTAATAAATGTTTTTTAAGTTTAGCCGGGTGCATAGCATTATTTCTGAGTATGAACAGTAAAATATTGTTTAAAACTTTATCACCTTCTCCACCATCAAGTTTGGTAAAAGTGACATTGGCAATACAAACGATAAGGGTAAAAAAAAATAGTAACTTCGGTAAAGTTTACAGTCTGTGTTTCTTATTGTTTTAAGTTTTAATTTATCAACTTTACTTTACTGTACAGTACAAAAACAACTGATTCATAAACAACGATTTAACATATCAAAAAACATTCAACTTTGTAAGAATAAGACAATTCTTCAAAAAGGCTTATATTTGAATTGTACTTCTACTGCAGCTTGTGGTCTTATTTTTATGCTTTCATTCATGCTATTGTATCAGAACAACGAAAGTTTGCCGTTAAATCGTATCACATAACAGGTCCTATTTCTGTCAGTAAATAATAAAACAAGTTTGAGTAGAAAAGGTTCTAATGTGTTAACGCTACATATAAGATTTATTTCAATAGATAAGCCTAACATACACTTCGAAGTCTTCATATTTCTCATACTTCTTACTTTCATATTTCATACTTCAGTCATCATTCTTATACTGTATTCTAATATTTTTTTAAAATTACAAAAAAAAAGAAACTAATTTGGTAGTATAAATAATCAATCATTTAATAGTTTTTCCTTTCATTTTTTGCGACCCCTTCGGAGGGATTCCCCTCTCTGTGTGCTTATGTGTGTGTGTGCATAATGCCCTGCAACCTGGACTCGGAGCCCCATGATACTGCTCGTCATTGGACTGATCATGGCCTTGAGGTTTGGGGAAATTTCTGGTCCAGATCGTTTCTGATATTTGGTGGCCATTGACCAGATCAGGAAAAAAAGTGATAATTGGACAAAATTGAGGTATATCTATATTGAATCGTCAATGCTGAAGACGTGTACGATACCCTCGACCCAGTTTGACTTTCCATTTCCGGTTCCAGGTAACTATGATTGGTTGGATGTCAACAACTCTCCTGCAAGCCTATTCATATACCAATATTCTACTGAGGAGGTCGTGATGGAAATTGTACTTGTCTTTGAATGACTACAGCTTGAATAAAGAATTTTAAGTGCCAATCAATAGTAGTATCACTTTTAACAATGCAAGCATTTCACAAAAGGCAAATTGTACAGGATCGCTTGCTTTTGGGTTTACAAGTAAACAAAACTATAAATTTATTTATTTATACTCTTATGGAGACCATTGTTTCCGAAAGGCAAAGTAATTTTGATCTACCATTTTAAGTACTTCTGATAAGCGTCGAAAAAGTACTATATCATATAACGCTTAAGACTAAATCTTTTAAATCATTTTTTTAAAACTAGAAACCGAAATTTCTAGATTTAAGATGATGGTTTTAAAGAAGCGTTTGAGTCTGTTAATTCCTTTGACATTTATTTATTGTCCACTGAGTATAAATGTTTTCCTCATAAGTAAGGCAATTTCAATCCTGTAATATGATTTGAAAGAAAGGAAACGGATCGATGAACGGAAGTTTGAATACACCTAATATTCAATACTTAAAAAAAAATCTTCGTAGAAACAGGATCAAGATTTTTCAAATCTGATTTATTTATTTTATTATTTATGTAATAAAATAACTCTAAAACAAACCCTAAAAATCAAATAATACAAGTAAATCAAAGATAACAGAAATTAGAACAATTATCTCATTTTTAGAGATTATTAACAAAACTCTAAAAAGAACAATTATTATTTCTTTGCGGATATTATTTCTAAATAATTGAATATCACGAAAGGATTTATCTGTTGTGTAATACTCCACAATTATTTCATCAGAGCTATCAAAGAGCAAACAAAAATAAATTATTCGACATTTTTATATAAAACTAAGCTTGGATGTTAATCGCAGTTTCTGATTTCTACTTACTTTAAACTTATCATAATACCTCAATATGGCATTGAAGAAAAGGTAAGATTTAAGATGATTTAATCCTACAAAGCTTACAAAACAAGACATTTAAAATATAGGGTTATTATTCAGATTCTCATTAAATAAATCATTGAAAGGGATAATTTACAACATCAATTCTGTGGGGATTTGCCAAAAGGAGTTAAGTCCAGCAACAAAAATTGGGATAAAATGAAAAAGTAAGTTCGGAGTTGTGTAGTGCAGAATGCAAGGTTTTATTTACGTTTAGAAGCTGGACTAAGTACAGTGGACGTAGATCAGTTTGGAATATCATAGATGCATCTAAAACGGATTGACTGAACATGTTATCTGAAAATGGCCAATTGTAGACTTCATTTTCTCCCAACTGTTGTTGCTGAACTTAACTCCTTTTGGCAAATCACCACAGAATTATACAGGTTATTTGAACGTGCATTTTCGAAATAAAGCATCCACCCTTGGTTTCAACTGTCTAAATTCCTTTGATCTGTAACTGGATTACTGTAGGCAAAATTTGTCTATGTGAATTGTTATAGATACTATTAATATAATGTTAATCATTACGATTATAATAGATGGAAAAGTAAGGCATAATTGACATATTTATGAAGAGCAATTGCTATATTTTTCAGAGATTTAAAATTTCAAACTCCTGCTTTCGAGAGATGTTTTTAGACAAGCTTATTCCATTAAAATAAGATTTCTTAATATCTTATTCTGAATGTAATTTAGACAGTAGTTAATAAGACCAAGCAATCATATAACATGTAAGGTTGTGCTCCAAAATTATTTCTTGGATACTCTCTGACAATCAAAATGGAGCAATGGCGTTGCTCGATGAAATCGTAGCAATTAGATTGCTTGATCTGGTCGACCAAACATATAAAGAGTTTTACTCTCTTATCACGGCGATTCCCTTGTATCTTGAAGGGCAAGCAATGAAAATCGTTCATTGGAAATCCGTAGCTATATCTGTTGAGTAATACGGATCTTTTCCGGGACTCTGCAGAACCTAATGAAGTTAAGATGGGTTACTTTTCTTTTCGTTTGTGCTGCATATTTTAATTCCAAGGTATACCATTAGGGTGTAGCTGAACTTTTCATACTATTCTGTAAAAAGAAAAAAAAAATAATTGGTTTCAAGATCTAAATATTTTTCTAGTATAAATTTAAGCTATTTCTAACATTATCCCATAGAGGATTTGGGAATCATCTATCAAGAAAAACCTCTAAACTTTCCCAACTCCTATTACAATCATTACCCTTCGATGTACCAACATACTCAGAAGAATGTATCTTTAGTCGATCTATGGGGATCTTCTTTCACATTACCATACAGAATTTTGCCTAGAGAACTTAGGTATTAATTTTTAAGTTAATTAAAGTTAAGTTAATTTTTACTATTAGCGTCAGTCAGTTTTTACGAAATTATATAAATTATTCTGATTGCTAAAATGAAGAGTTTCAGGGATTCACTCACCAAACATTGTAAGTCAGAAAAGACAATGCCTTTCGTGTCCCACTTTGGAAATCATTGTCAGGTCAACAGAAATCGATCTGGAAATGTAGTAGATTGAAGTTTAAAATAATTACAAGTTTCTGATTCTACAGATTTCATAGTCATTATATCCGTTTCATCTGCAAAATCAGTAACATTTATTCTTATTGGAACAATTTATACCAGTGAATTTATCTTTTGAACCAATAAGCAACATTTGAAGTTTTAGCTAGACCTCACGATATATTGATCAAATTTATGTCTAAGAAAATGTGTCAATTTATCTTATTGAAAAACTGATTTTTTGTTAGGAGATCTGCCATTTTTAATCCTACAATAGAATTTTTCTTTAGCGACCCATTTGGGAGCTATCGTGATAACGACCAAAGTCGGTAGCTATTGCGTTCGTCCTGTCTGTCCGTGTCTGTTCACTCGTAACAACTCCCGAACGGAAGGTGGGATCAACAAACTGATTTCACCATCGGGTTCAGAGGCCCAAACACTGTAGGAATGGGATGTTTTCAGGGGCATCGCCCCCCTCCCATGTTCGAGATATTTGGCGTGGTTTTCATTATAGCCCCCTTTAAACCTCTCAAACGAAAGGTCGGATTGACGAACGGACTTCACCATCATGTTCAGAGGCCGAAACAACGTTGGAATAAGGGGCCAACGCCCCCACCCCCCAAGTTCGAGATATTTGACATTGTTTTCCTTGGATTTTCGCTATTACCTTAAGCGTTAGAAATGCAACCATCTCATTTCAGTTTTGTCAGCTGTAGCTTGATAGTTAAGATTTCGGACTCCTACACTGTGGGTTGTTGATTCGAATCCGTGTATCTACTTTTGTTATTTTGTTTTTGTTTCTTTGTTTTTTCTCTTAATCTTTTTTCTGGAATGTTCGGATGTTTGTTTTTTTTTTTTTTCTTATTTTTCTTACTGTTTTTTCCTTACGTTATTGTACTTTCTTTTTTAATTATTATTTTATTATTATTATTATTATGGGTCGCCCTTAAATTAATGCTTTAGCACAAAATTATTATTCACTTGTTTTTGTGGTACTTTTGAAAATGTTCTTTATTGCTTCTGAGATCATTCTAAATTCAGTTTTATCTTTTAAACAATTTACTTTCAGAACTGTAATAATAATTGCTGCTGTTGGAACCCTCCTTGGATTAATATTTGGAATAATGTTAGTGACCATCATTAGACTAACAGTGTCTGGTACTCGGTCAGAGGAACCCATGATTGATGTTCCAACCGAAAATCTAACAATGGACAATCTTTCTCTTCCAACACCATACATTTCTCAAGTAACAAAATTGCCTAAAATTCACAAATCGACAACTGGTAAGAAATTTCAGAGTACCGGCAGCCCTCGTTTTACGACGGTTCAATTGACGACTATTCAGATTTACGCCGATTTAAAATTCCGGCAAAAACAGGAAAAAAAATTAAATAAATACAAAAAAAAAAAAAAATTCTTGAACGAAAATGCAGCTTAAACGGTGAGCGCATTCAACTTTGACAGCTTTGCCTCAGTCAGTCCAATGTGGATTCTCCCCTTCTCACTTATATTTTGCTCAGTTATTCCGCATTGTTTGCCTGTGAATGCTGTGATAAAATACATACTACAATTAATAGTGATAAAAGTTTTTTTTTTAAAAAAAGTGCCCACGTCTTGCAAAAGGATTGTACCCTGACACACTTACACTTAAATAACATAAAAACAAATAATAATTAATTAATTTAGTAGGCCTGTGAAAGTACGTAAATATTTTACATAAATTTTAGTCGTAAAAACTTCTATTAACATGGTAAATTAATAAAAACAATACATTTTTGGATGTGTGGAGCGTATCCCTTCCTTTTTACATTATATAATGGGTTCGTTTCACGTCGATTCGATTTACGACGCTTCAGTAGGAACGCAACACCGGCGTAAAATGAGGGCTGCCTGTATTTTACTTGTAGAGTAAGTCATGATGACATTACGGGATAAAAGAGAATAAGTACAGTTCGGTCCAAAAAAATATCCCCAGTAAGCGTTTTGACTCAATTTTAGCTTATGTTAAGTTCATTAATTAATTATTGACCTTTTCGGTTCAGCACTGGAATTTTGATGGAAACTACTGTAGATTAACATATTTATGAACTTTTGAAGTGGTTTTACAGATCATGGGAAAGAGAAAAGACATTTCTCCAAGAAAGCAAGGGATGATTTTGGGACTCAAAGCTGAAGGAATCTCGAATAGGAAAGTTGCTAGGAAATTATCAATTCACCACAAAACTGTGGGAAATATATTAAAAAAACAAGCTGAAACTGGAAAGTCAAGTTTGAGGTACAAATGTGGTCGGAAGAAAATCTCCAGTCCCAGATTGTGCAGGGAATGAAAATGATAGCAAAGCAAGACAGAAAACTGAGTTCGAGGCATATTGCTTTTAAGATTGAGCAGGAGTTGGAGACCTCAATTTCCCATCAAACAGTACTAAGACACCTTTCTGATCTCAAACTTAAGAAGAAAAAACCTGCAAAGAAAGCCCTCCTAACAAAAAAGCATGTTGAAGAAAGAAAAAGATTTCTCAATCTGTATCAACACTGGACATCCGAGGACTGGAAGAGAGTGATTTTGTCGGATGAAAAGAGATTTCATGTGTAAAATAATAAGTAAATATTGCTGTACAAGTAGAGCAGAATTAATTGAGAAAATTATTCGCATGTGGTACATGAAATCAAACTTGGTACATGTGAAAACTTTTCGAGTCAATGACACATCGAGTTCAAACCCTTAAAAAAGCACGTGGTGGACACAAAATATTAAGGCAAGTTGATTTTGATGTAATACGTTCAGTACAACATAATGTCGCTTAAAAAAAACAAAAAGTTCAATAAACTAATGAAAAATAGCCTCTTTGTTGTTGTTTTGCCATACATTGAGTAAAATTGTAGGTAGGGATATTTTTTTGGACCGAACTGTAGATAGGATCTATTTGCATTTCCGGTACAAATAACCCGAATTGACTCCGGAAATACGACAGGTTTTGATAATCGATTAATTTCATTTTCATAAAGCAATAATTTATGTTACGATACACAAATATTTCTATTTTACAAAAGTATTTTATACAGGGTGTTTCGGAAATGGTAGACAAAGCGGAGAGATACGGCTTCCAAAGGTCGTTTTGAGTCAAAAATGTTCTATGACATTTTGCTGGACGGGCCGTAGTTTATAGAGTTAGGAAATGAATGCTTTGCGAATGGTCCCTAATCAAAGAAAGCTCAGTTCTGGCTATTTTCAGCATTTTCTTTTACAGTAGAACCTCGATTAATCGAAGTGGTCGGACCGGACTTCGGTCGGTATTTCGAAAATTCCGGATAAAAGAGAGCACTTAAAAATGGCTGTTAGGAGGCCGCAAAAATTTTAACACTGGATTTTAAACATGTACACATGTACAAAATGACTAAATGTAATGTTTTTAATTATATTACTATAATTATAAACAATAAATTTGTTCAATAGATTTTACACAAGTAAGAAAATGCAATGTAAATGTTTATATGATATATATACTTTACATTGGCTTAAACGGAAGTTTGTTCTGCCGTAAGCATTACTGAAGTCGTTTAGCCGCTCTATCCATGAAGTTGTTTCAGTAGCATAAGTTCTGTAGAATCAGAGTCAATCTGTTGCTCCAACCACACCAGTCCTTATATTCAAATGCATCGGAGTTGCTTATTTTAAAAGTTTCACCTGCTTCAATTATGCTCGTAGTTTGGAACTTCTGTTCCACTGTTAACAAAACGAGTTTTCGTTTAGTGGACTGTATGGCGTAAATGAATGTCCTACATTTCGGTAAAGTAGGGTTGTCATATGTCCGGTTTTCCGGACATGTCCTCTTTTTTAAGTTAAAAATTTCTGTCCGGTCGGAATTTTAAAATTTGTTAAAATGTCCGGGTTTTCATGTCGGATATCGTTAGTAGACAATAATAGATCAATGACTTATTAAGTTTAATATTTTTGTGTGTGGCAACACTTAAGTTACGCGTTCACTACATTCTCGAGCGCTCAGCGAACGTGTTGTGTCCTCAAACGTGCTGAAACCCGCTAGGTGGCAGTGCTGTGCGTACATACATACATACGTACATACATAGTTCTCTGCCAAGGGCAGGTCCTTCACTGCAAACCCAGCATTCTCCAATCTTTCCTATTTTCTGCCTTCCTCTTCGTCTCCACATAAGATCCATTTCCATAATGTTGTCGATCATCTTAAATCTTCTTCTGCCTCGAACATTTTTACCGTTCACCATTCCTTCCAGTTCATCATTCATTAGGGAGTTTCTTCTCAGCCAGTGACCCAACCAGTTTCTTTTTCTCTTCCTGATCAGTTTCAGCATTATTCTTTCTTCACCCACTCTTTCTAGCACAGCTTCATTTCTTATTTTGTCTGTCCATTTCACATGCTCCATTCTTCTCCATATCCACATTTCAAATGCTTCTAGTCGTTTCTCTTCACTGCGTCGTAATGTCCATGTTTCTGCCCCATACAATGCCACACTCCACACAAAGCACTTTACTAATCTCTTCCTTAGTTCTTTTTCCAGAGGTCCGCAGAAGATGCTCCTTTTCCTATTAAAAGCTTCCTTTGCTATTGCTATCCTCCTCTTGACTTCTTGGCAGCAGTTCATATCACCACTTATAGTACACCCTAAGTATTTAAAGTTGTTCACTTGTTCCAATGTCTCATTCCGAATACTTAAGTTTATCTTCTTTGTCTTTCTTCCGATAACCATAGTCTTTGTCTTGTTTACATTTATCTTTATTCCATATTTTTATGGAGGAAAAAAGGAAAAACACACTATTATTTGAGCTTTACTTTCGTAGGAATGCAATTGTTAAATGTATAATTCTATCACTATTTCATCTTTTTATAGATTTAAAGTAATGGAATTTTTTTAATGAAGCTTGCGATAGGAAATATTTGGAATCAAAACTATGCTACCAACAGAAGTTTAAGAGCTATTGATTTAAGTTAATTGAAATTGTTTATTCTTAGCATATGTAGAATAAATTGTGTAACATTGTATTGATAATCTCTTTGCTTTTACGATATTTGTTTGTTTTATTTCAGAAACATTATGTTATTGTCCATGTTCCTGCTACGATCCTACGGCTGTTAAGGACTACAAACCAAATTGTTCCGAAATCCCTCAGTCCAAACCAGAATCAGAAGAATTGCCGAAGAACGGCAAAAAACCGGAACCAGAGGAACCAGAGAAGGAAGAAAAGCCTGAACAAAAACAGAAAGAAAACAAAAAGAAGAAAGAGAAAAGCGAGAACAAAGTTTACAATAGTGAGGACAAAGAAAAGCCTGAAAAAGGGGGGAAAGACGATGAAACGACTATTGATGATGGAGGTAAGAGTAAATCCGTAGAAGACAGTAATGAAATAATAAAAGATATACCAGAAGTTTATACTGCAAGTTCTGAACCAGAAATTTTCACTGACGAAAGATTAACTGAAAACCAAAAGAAGACTCCTGAAAATAAAACGAAGTCAGGAGACAAAAAGGGAGAAGGAACAGAAATTGAGATAATGGAAGATAATGGTGATCACGAAAGAGAAGATATTCAACCTGACGATGAAGAATACGACGAAGATTATGGTGAAAAATAAAACAGAGAAGATGAAGGGGATAATAGTGTACTGGCATGAGAAGACACTACAGGAGATAATACTCAATATATAAACAATGACAGTGACTCAGACGAAAACCCCAAGCACGAAAGTAAAGGAACTAAAGGTAAAGTTGATCGTGAAAAAGGAGATAAAGGTAAAGTTGATCGTCAGAAAGGAAATAAAGGTAAAGTTGATCGTGAAAACGAAGATACAGGAAAACAAATTGCATAAAATATTAACACTTATCTTTAATTGTGGAGTTTTAAAGGGAAAAAAATCACGTATAAAGTCAATCTCCTTTTAATATATATCATTATAACATATATAAAGTAATCACGAATACCGACAATACAAATAATTCACGGAAAAAAAATAACATGGACAATAACAAAATGTTTCTGAAATAAAACAAACAAATATCGTAAAAGCAAAGAGATTATCAATACAATGTTACACAATTTATTCTACATATGCTAAGAATAAACAATTTCAATTAACTTAAATCAATAGCTCTTAAACTTCTGTTGGTAGCATAGTTTTGATTCCAAATATTTCCTATCGCAAGCTTCATTAAAAAAATTCCATTACTTTAAATCTATAAAAAGATGAAATAGTGATAGAATTATACATTTATCAATGTGCATTCCTTCGAAAGTAAAGCTCAAAAAGTATGTTTTTCCTTTTTTCCTCATTTGACCTGATTAATGGATCTCCTTGAAACTTTGTATGTATACTGGGTGGCCATAATTAAACAGATGTTTGGAGTGCGATAAGCACAAAACTGTTGGACAAAAAACGCCAAATTTGTTGTATATACTATTCAGACCATGGGATTACGATTTCACAGAAAAAAATTATCAGTTCCGAAAGTCGCCCCCAGGGGGGAAAACTGGCGCTGTACACTGACAGCCGCTAAAGTAACTGTATGGTCTTTGCGTCCAAAGACAAGTATGGACATCTCTCCGTACGGCGCCATTTTCGAGACAACGCACTAACGTGAGTCGCGCAAAGCGCTAACGACGTTTTCCGTTTAATTTGTTTTTTCATTGTATGTGAAGGAATGGTATAGTAATATCATTATAAACCTTATCTACAATGTTTATTTAATGTCAAAATCGTTGATTTATGGTAGTTAGCTCAAATTATAGATGAAGTCTTTTACTTTCATATCAACACTTATGTTAGTAGTTAAAATGAGTAGAAATAAAAAAAAAATTGTAATAAATCATAAATAAAATAAAATAAAATATATATATATAATATATATAAACTATTTTGTCTATGATACTAATAACATTTCGTTTCCTACCTTTCGTTGATAATGTTGATACAAATGCTGCGTAGAAATTGCGAAACAAATATGGATTCTAAAAATTAACACAACTAAAGAGTAATTTTTATTATTCAAAACTACAAGTAACACGAGTAAAATTTTCAAGCAAAAAAAAATAGTCTATGTGTTTTAACGTATATTATTGTATTCATTTAATGCGTGAATATTACGTTAGTTCGTCTAATTGTACATACTATATTTATGCAAATTTCCTGAGTAAATTAGGTACCTGAAGGTTGTTAATTTTTAATTAATTGTAACGTAGTGGATTGTCGATCATAAACATTATTAACGAAAAAACCGTTTTAATTGGATTCATTTTAATTTTCGTTTCCCGTCAGCACGATGTTTTTCAAATTGATCTTCTGTGAAATGTTTCTGTAATTACAGGAAAACAACAATTATTGTTTTAAAAATAGAGGTTATTGTTTTAAACATAGAAGTTATTTTTTTTATAAATAATAAATGTATTCTAGAAGAAAATAAATACTTACTTCACAGAGTCTTGCATTTTTATATACAAAATCTTTCCTGCCAACGTTGTGGAGCCAGCATTTCAAACGAAGTTTATTTCGTTCTCCCGTCGGAAAGCAAAACAAAAGCCCTGTTCTGTTGCTACACCCGAAGGCAGCACAACCAAACATTCTATTTTACAAAAAAAAATGATAAAAAGTATGAGCAAGTGATGTAGTCGCCTCGCAAAATCAGCGTCTAATGTAATGTCGTCGAGCACAAGTTAAGCGATGTCTCGAAAATGGCGGACTTGGGGTCACGTGGCGGTCTTCAGCCAATCGCGTATTCGCATTGTCGGCAAATGCCAAGATCAATCGCTTTCCATACTTGTCTATGGACGCAAAGACCAAGACCATACAGTGACTTTAACAGCCGCCCAGTAAGCGTAGCTACATATACTGGAAAGTAATTATGGAGAGTAAAAATTGAATTCAGTAGGTCGTTTCAGAGGAAGTACAGTTAGATTATGTGTGAAGATCTGTAGTAACGAATGGCCCAAACATAAAGAATATGTGCAGTGAGTATATCAGAGTTAACATTAATGGCAGTTAACCAAACAGCCCGCAGTGTCGTTAAATAGGTTGCATGAAAAACCTTGATAGGAGAGCAGGTACTTGGTGAGAACAGGTGAGAAAATAAATAAAAAAGGAGATTTTGGAGAGACCAGATCCCTTACATTCAAAACTAAACGAAATTTTTTAATATGTTATAGTTTAAAAAGAGCTTCTAAGA
>JAFIDM010006943.1:73329814-73344402 GCA_023159025.1 Thereuonema tuberculata
TGTTTTAAAATTTATAGAATCATTACCAGCACCTACAACACAGGTACTTTTATGTTACCTAGTAGGACTGGTCCTGTATAATAAAACTAGCAATAAATAAATAAATAAATAAATTTATCGTCATTTTAAAGAGGCAGGTTATAACAAAATATCATTGAGGAACACATTTTCATAAACAGACTTAAAACTTAGAAAACAAATCATTTCTTTAGATAACAATTAATTATAATTTTTTTTAAACTTTCTCGTAAAAAACTAAGAAATAATATTTTGTTATTAAAAACATAAAATACTGTTATATGAGTCGTATTTTTGAGATCAAAGTTTACTCTTTATTTCATTTATTTTAATACTTAATACTTGATATTTGTTTTAAAAAGATATCTTGATATTACTTTTGATCATAAAAAAAATAAGCAAATAAGTATAGCCAAAAACTAATTGTAACTTATATTTTTTTTGTAATGTTCCCGTAAATGACAAAACGTACAATAAATGATTGTAGCGATCACTAAATGACAAAAACATTCCCTGGATGAAAAAAGGTGATGATGAAAATACAAACAAATCACCTTGTGAGCTGTTAAGAGCTTTATTTAATTTTAATAAATCTTAATTTATTACATGTGCATCATGCAAATGCCTTAACACCCCAACTTTGAGAGATAAAATATCGAATTCCAACTTTGAGAGATAAAACAAGTTGTATATTTGAAATCATCGAAACATTTCAAAAACAGTAATACGTATTTTTTAACAAAATAAAATGATTTTTTTGTCTTTGCTCTGGAGTCAATTTTTCCAAAACCTCTCGTTTCCTTGCCTTTGCCATTTCTCGTTGTTTCATATAGACGGAAGACACTGGCCTCTCACCTCTGAGTACCGAGGTTCGGTTCTCATGTGGGTTTCGTTGATGGTGGCGATCCGCGCAGGGCAGGTTTTCCCGGGATTCTCCCGTTTCCCCTGCATTTCACACACCATCCTTTCTCAGTCTTTCTCTCCGTCTGTCCTTATTTCCGTGGGATAGCACAATAGATCTTTGAGGTCGCGGTGCTCGGCTGTCAAGTCAC
The DNA here is from genome assembly GCA_023159025.1 of Thereuonema tuberculata. Taxonomy (NCBI): domain Eukaryota; kingdom Metazoa; phylum Arthropoda; class Chilopoda; order Scutigeromorpha; family Scutigeridae; genus Thereuonema; species Thereuonema tuberculata. The sequence goes on from JAFIDM010006943.1 coordinate 73,330,885, forward strand.
ACACTCTCATCACCTTACAGTACATTACATTACATTACATTCATATAGACGGCGTTATTTATATTTACGATTTTTTTTTTTAAACTTTTTCTTTTGCTTTGGTATTTTGGTATTTGGTTCTTTATTGAAGCTAAAAGAGAAGTTAAATGGGTTGTTAGAAAATAGGTACTGCGCCAAATACTACACAATACTATCCCGAAATTTTCAAAGATTTGTTCACAAACTCAATCAATAATGATTGTTTAACTATAATTATTGCTAATAAAGGTACGTTACATTAAAATCTATTCATAAAGTAACATATTCAACATGACATCATTTCGGGAACGCACGTCATAGTCCTGGAAGGAAATGACGTTGTCATACTTATGTTTGAACAGAATGAATGTCCGCCAACTTGTATACCTTTGCTCAATCTCAATGGTAAGTTAGTGTTAATTTATGGTTTAACTGCTAATATTCTTAAGTTCTTGATAAATAAATCACAGTAGACTCCCTCTTAACCGGCCTCGGTTCAACCGGCCGCCCACTTGCTGCATTGTGACTCATGCATTCCCATACATTTTTCCTTAAATGCACAGTATTATACAGTTTTCTTTTATTATTTTAGCAAATGTGTGTGTGTGTGTGTTTCGCAAATTTATATGTAGGACGAATGAAAGTTTTGTTTTTGGTTATTGTAGTATGTGCTTGTGATAACAAGTGTAGGTATGAGTATATACTGTATATTGCACGTACTGTAAGTATAAAAAATTTTTATTTTGTAAACTTATATAATCTTTATCTCTTTTATTGACCTTTTTCATATAATTAAGCTGTAGAAATACTTTAATGCAGTTAAAAGCTAATTTAAATGCATTTTCGATCTAAGCGGCCTTTTTGCCAACCGGTCTAGGATCCGATCCGAAGCTGAACGGTTAAGAGTCTACTGTTTTTTACGGCGTTCCCGGAATGCAACTACATTGTAGGTATGAATGTACGCTCCCCTGAAATAATGGCTGCAAAACAATTTACCAATTAAATAATTAAAAAATACACGGGAAAATAAGCAATCACCGGTCAATTCCATTCGACGGACAACACGTGACTGATTAAAAGCACGCCTAGCGAGAATTAAGTAAAAGTTTTTGAGCAATCTATATGTTGCTTTCACTGAATGATCTATCGTCCTCCGGAGAAACTTTAGCAACGGATTTAATGTTTACCAGTTGCGACCCGTGAAATATTCACGGAAGTAAAACAAATTCCACATTTTTGAAAAACATAAGATTGAAAAATATGTTCTAAGAAGCCACGTTTTTAGAAGCCATGACTTCCACAACAGCCCATATGTAATTAGAATATCGGTTTATTTGTTAAAATAATATTATAATATTGTTAAAATAAAAAAAAAATAAAAAAATTGATGTACCACTTTCGTAGTAGCCAGCGCTGCGGTTTCTCATTAAGAAACATAATGGCAAACTGCTGCCCTAAAAGAATAGGCTCGTCGAAATTGAAGCAATATTAACGGAAGTAAAACAAATGCCACATTTTTGAAATACCCTGAAATTTTTGAAAAACACAAGATTGAAAAAGATGTTCTAAGCTCATTTTTTAAAAGCTATGACAATGCTCAACAGCCCACATATAATTTGAATGACTAAGCCAAATTTCGTTAAAATAAAAGAAAATAAAAAATTGATTTACCAATTTCAACAATAACAATAACGAATGTCCAACAGCCAATACTAATAGTCCTGTCTAGACAACAATGACGGCACGTGCTTCGTCATTGTCCCCTACTTGTTGATTAGTGAGCGAATGGCTACACAGCCGAAATTATGTAAAAACCGAGGTTTTACAAACTCTCTGATAAATTTTGACGCATGAACTTCATGCGTTTCAGTATAAACTTCATTTATGTGGGAAATAAAATTTCAATACGCTGATAATAATTGTGTAGTCGCGATCCGTCGCGGTGAAGTGAGAAGAATATTTGAGACGCCATGTTTAAACATGGGCGTGACGTCATGCCTGACGTGTTCCAACGCTGCACTGTGATTGGTTACTTCAAATTACAAATTTACAAATTTACAAAGATCGTACATCTTTTGTATATTAATAGGAAGATGTTTTCGAATTTTATTTAAATTATTAATGAGATATTAAAAGTATAAAATTAATAACAAAAAAGGGAAATTTTATTTTTGATACACACATTAAACGATTTATGGACAGATTCGATAGTCGATTTGATGTAAGGACGCCTTCTCCTAAATAACTTTTTCACTGTTGTAAGATGAAAAATAATAATAATAATAATAATATTTTTTGCAAGAAATAGTGACAAGTACAAATAAAACAAGACAAAGCCTATTAATTTTGTTTTATCGTTTCGTACATACACCAAAATTTCATTAAGAAAAATTATTTTTAAACGAAATTTCTCGCCTCTTTGATTTTGACCCATATGTTTAATTCGATTTGGAGGCAAATTCGCTAAGTAAAGCTATACCTAAAGAAATGAATCTTAGATAAAATAAGCCAAAACTATCTTAACGGGAAAAATAGAATTAACAGATTTTCTTCAGGGTGGTACAATAATTGTTCAGGATAATAATGCTTATGTGGATGATGCTGATACATCAGGAGATGTTAGTGCTTCCTTGTTATATGTGGGTGGCAATCTGATTTCCGTCGTGTCCCGGATATGGGCTAAGCACGACTGAGGGTGTTTCGAATATTTTACACGTCATTTACGACTTAATTTATTTTAATTACATTTTTTTACATAATTTTTATGCATTCCATGTATTCTGGCATTAAAATGTGTCCCTTTTACACGACTACAATAAAATTTCAATGTTGTTTGATTTCTTTCTGAAACTTCCTTTCTCGTTCACGTGACCTGGACAGTTGTAATTACCTTCTGCACCCCATTGATAAAAAAGAAAGTACAGGATGGTAAGACGTCTCCCAGGCCCTTGACTTTTTAATTTCTGTTTCTGTTTTTTTTTTCTACGTAATTCTGTTAAAACCGTGACCTTATTCCATTTACCAAGTCGTGATTCTCTCTGTAAATATGTAAGCCAGTCATTATGAAGTCGGAATGCCACTTACCCATCTTTTGCATCACAACAAAATAATAATAATAACAGCTTTTTCAAAAGACCACACGCAGATTTCTGGACAAGAATAACAAAAAACAAAAAGGGCTTTTTGAATGTTGTAGCTGTAGCTTTCTGAAAAAAATAATTATTAGAATTATGCTTTTTTTTATTGTACTTCTAGCTTTATATTATAAAAGTGGGCTATAAATAATTCAGTAGTATTTAATTGGTAACTGTTCAATGTCTGACATTGCTTTTTATTCAAGAGATTCAAGATTGTTGTGCTAATTTTAAAGTATTTTTGTTATTGTTGTATTATCCATTCAGTCGTGTCCGACTCTTGGTGATCCGATGGACACACTTCTTCCAATTTTCACGATCATTAGTGGCATTCTTTAAATCATGGAAATTCAAATTTGTATCCTTCTTGATAACATCCAATCACATTGTTCCCGGTCTTCCTCTTTTTCTTTTTCCTCAACCATCCCAAGCATGGTAGTCTTTTCCAGGGAGTCTTCTCTCATCATTATGTGACCTTAATATGCAAGCCTCAGCCTTAGCATAGATGATTCCAATGACAGTTCTGGTTTGATTTGTTCTAAAATTGACCGATTTGTTCTTCTAGCAGTCCAGGGAACACGTAAAAGCTTTCGCCAACACCAGAGTTCAAAGGAATCAATTTTTCGACGATCTTTTTTTGATTGTCCAACTTTCACATCCATACATGGTTACAGGAAAGACCATAGCTTTGATGATTCGTATCTTGGTTGTCAGTGAAACGTCCTTGCTCTTTATTATTTTACCCAAGCTCATCATTGCTTTCCTCCCCAGGAGTAGCCGTCTTCTAATTTCAGGGCTACAATTTCCATCTTGGCTTATCAATGATCCCAGGAAAATAAAATCTTTCACCGTCTCAAGTTCTTCATTACCAATCTTGAGATTTTGTAGGGTTCCCGTAGACATAATTTTCGTCTTTTTCACATTCAACTCTAATCCGGCTGCAGCACTTTCTTCCTTGATCTTAGCAATCATTGCTTTCAGATCTTCCCCACATCCTGCAATTAGGGTAGTATCGTCGGCTTATCGCAGATTATTAATACTTCTTCCCCCAATCTTGAAACCGCTTCGAATTTGATTGAATCCGGATTTTCGCATAATATGTTCAGCATACAGATTGAGCAAATATGGTGAAAGGATACAAACGTGTCGAATGCCCTTTGAAACCCTGAACCACTCTGTTTCTTCATAGGCGGTTCTCACTGTTGCTTCTTGATCGGTGTATAAGTTCTTGATGAGGATAATCAGATGACTCGGCACTCCCATTTCTTTGAGAATATTCCACAACTTTTGGTGGTCGACATAGTCAAAGGCCTTGGCATAGTCTATAAAACAAAAATAAACATCATTCTGGTATTCCCTGGCCCTTTCATTTATCCATCGGATGTTGGAAATCAGATCGCATGTTCCTCTTTCTTTTCTAAATTCTGCTTGCACATCCAGCAGTTCTCGTTCCATGTATGGTTCCAATCTAGCTTGAATGATCTTTAGCATAATCTTGCTAACATGTGATATTAAGGCTATTGTTCGATAATTTGAACAGTCCTTTGCATTCCCCTTCTTTGGAATGGGCACGAAAATAGACCTCTTCCAGTCTTTCGGTCATTCCATCTTTTTCCAAATTTGCTGACAGACAGCTGTCAATACTTTGATCGAAGCATGTTCAGTTGTTCTTAGCAATTCAATTGGTATTCTATGTATTCCAGCTGCTTGTCGTTTTGCCAAGACTTTCAATGCCCATCTAATTTCACTTTCAAGAATATCAGGCTCTAACTCGCCATTTTGGTCCTCAAACCTGTCTGCCATGGTTTCTTCTCGTTTGTATAAATCCTCTGCATATTCTTTCCATCTTCTTTTTATATCTTTTCCATCTATAAGATCATTTCCTTGTTAATCCATCAAAGTTCCAATCCGTGAGCAGAAATTTCCTTTTATCTCCTTGATCTTCTTAAATAGAGCTCTTGTTCTGCCTTTCTGGTTGTTTTCTTCAGTTTCTAGACATTCTTGTTCTAAATGTTTTTCCTTGTCCTTCCTCGCCTCGCGCTGGAAAACAGCATTCAGCCTTGCAAATTCAAGCCTGTTGCCAATAGTCTTAGCCTCCCTTCTTTGAATTTTACAGTATACCAGTCACTACCTTAGCAAATTGTTTTAAACACTTCAATTTGCAAATTGTTTTAATCATTTTCCATAAGTGAGGTTTGTTGAATAAACATATGTTTAATTATCGGTTGCAGAGCGTAGTTTTGTATTTTTTTAAAGCGTAATTGACTAGAAAGAAAGAGCATAATAAAAATATAAATACTCATTTATTCATTAATGTAGATTCATTTAAAACTTCTCGTGCTATCTATATATATCATTCATGTAACACATGTATCATTAATAGAAATCATTTGTAAGATCAAGTTCTCAGTTCAATGTTGATAGTTCACTCATCAGTTCAATGCATATCATCTTATACTCTGATTTATATTCAATATATATCATTGTTATTCGATAGATTCTTTAATTAAATATGTTTATCATGTAACTTGAAGTTTCTTAAATTTCACCATTCACAATTCACTGAATTTTATTTGCCTTCATTTTCACATTAATGCACTGTTATTTCTTATTTATACATAAATGTATTTTATCTCTTTTATGTTAATCAATTCACTACATTGTCTTTGAATTCACTACATTAACTTTCGATTAAAATACTTATACTTTAAGTCGAACCATTACAATATGGCGATTTGACGTTCTTCTGTTTTCAATTCAAATTGATTTACATAAATGATGGATATTTTTCTTACATTATTCCAGATATATTCAAATCACATCCAGATTAACAATTCCGCAGTCTTGTTAACTATTCTTATGATATTTGGTGATACCTTCTATATCCTTTAAATGATTTAAATGCATAAAATGAAAAGCTTTTAACTAACAGATTGTTTCGTATCAAAGCATAATCTTGCTGCAATTATATAAATTTGTAATAATAACTCATCATTCATTTGAAGTGGAGCGAAAATTCAAACCGCCGCGCAATTAATTATGAGTAATTTATTTTTCTTCTTTGTTTTTTTAACATTTTTGGAAGTTATCCTAACTATATCATGTTTAAAATGAGAAAGAGGCACAAATGTCATTGTATATGATAAAATCATATGAGAAAGATGATACTGTTAACGCAGTAGTTCTTTAGATGTGGGGTGAAAATCCAGGAAGTGGCTCACTATAACTTGGTCTAACAATATTTTTTTAACCAAGAGTAACTTATATATTTAAATTCATCACATCTCATATTGATTTATTCCTTTACATACAATATTTCGTCAAGAGAAATTTCCTGACTTTTTCAAGCCGTTTCTAAAAATTAATAATAAACGCATTCCAAAAAACTTATAATAAATATAACAACAATTTACGTATGCTTATTATCTTTCATACCTTTTGATATGATTATTTTGTTGGAACAATAATGAGAAGCTTTTATGTAAACTTCCCCTTATTTTTAAAAACCTTTTTAAAACTTTCTAATGAATATTTATTTATTTGTAAACCTTTTGCTTTATTTATACACTGAAAACTGTGTATACAAATAAATAAATATTAATTAGAAAGTTAAAAAAGGCTTTAAAAATAAGGCGAAATTTACATAAAAGATTCTCGTTATTGTTCCAAAATAATCATATCAAAAGGGATGTGGATTGTTTTATTGTTGTTATTTATCGTAAGTTTTTGGGATCTTTGTTCTAACAAAGTAAACATATCAAAGGGTATGTAAATTGTTTAATAAGCATATCAGAGCGTATGTAAATTGTTGTAATATTCATTTAAGTTTTTTTGTAATCAATGTATTATTAATTTTTAGAAACGGCTTGAGAAAGTCAGGAAATTTCTCTTGACGAAATACTTTATGTAAATGAATAAATCAAAATGAGATGTGATGAATTTAAATAAATGAAGATAGTTCAGGATGTTATCTAAAGTAACTTATGTAGTTCCTAAATCTATATTCTTTGTGTAATCATGAGATTCACAATAATCCTAAAACGAATTCAGATGAGAAAGAAAAGAAAGAGATTTAACCTGAAGAAAATGAAATATCGATACATACTTAACTGACTAGATAATATAAAAATAAATCCATCAATCAATCCTTTGAAAAATTATTTCAAAAAACTATTTCAAAGGAAAAAACCAAATTATCTTATGAGTATTACGAAAAGGAATTGAAAAGTAAACACACAATGAATTTGTATACAAACATCAACACAAGAACAAAAAAAGCCATTATATGGAATAATTTAAGGAGAATAACCAATTATACGGAAGACCGCAGTAAATGGAAAGAAAAAATTATTAAAATGAAAGAAAAAATTATTAAAATGAAAGAAAATTACTAAATGAATGAATATCCCACCACATTTGTTGATACAGTTGTAAAGAATTTTTTCACAAATAGAAGAAAAAGAAATGAAAGAAATAAAACTACAACAAGTGATTTCAACAAATATTTACGATTTCCTATAGGGACCAGAATAAACAAAGAAATTAGGAAATTTTGTACCCAACAAAATATCAAAATTGTACATTTTAAGGACAATAAATTAATAAAATTAAATAAAGAAATTAAAAATGAGGGCCTTTTCAATATGGGCATAATACACCAACTAAAATGCAGGGACTGTGATAAAATTTATTATGGGCAATCGGCAAGGACCCTAAAAGAGAGGCTTCGTGAACACATAAGGGCATACATAAATAGAGAACCTAAATTATCGGACTGGGCATGTCATGCCATTGAAAATAACCATACTCCGGACCCAATAGCCAAAATCATATACAAATGCAATGATGAAAGAGATATAATTCTATTAGAATCATGTTTCATAAATTCAAATGAATGTATAAATAAGGATAGATCTCTTAAAGTTTCATAATATTCATTAAGAATCTTCAAAAAATTTATAAATAAGAAGAAGAGAGAAAATTATTAAAATAAGTTTGTAACAATTTATCAATTTTTTAAAATTGAAGTGATTTAACAATTAGTGCTGTATCATTATTTATTACAATTAATATTTTAAATTTGAAGTGAAAACAATTAGTGATGTATTATTGTTTATTAGAATTACTGATGTAAAGAATTAGTAGTGTATCATTATTCATTGAATAATTCTAATTATTTTAGTATGACCTCAATTAGTAATGGTTTGTAATGTCTCATACCATTCATTAATGTTGTTTAAAAGATCTTGATGTAAATTCATTGTTTATTTTTACTTTGTAATGAGAGGAAAGTTTATTTTATGTTATTCTATTTTCCTTTTTTACCTATCACCTGAGGAAGAATAATTGATGAAATTATTCGAAATATAGTACTGGAGTAAAAGAAGTTTTTCAAAGGATTGATTGATGGATTTATTTATATAAAATGAAATATCGTTGTTCTGATTAAAGAAGAAGATACACAACAGGAGCATTGTGTATCTCGAGACTAACTTGATCTAACAATAAATTTAAAGTAAATTAGTAGAAAATACAAATTGAAAAATTACTAAAATTTATTATCATACCAATGCAGCAATACACTGTTAAATGATTTGCTTAATCCTTTAGTTTCTCATGAAATATTCTTTTATAATTTCATGTGAAACTAAAAGAATATATTGTCTTCATTTGTTTAATTATTTTATTACGTGCATAAAATTATTTAATTTAGTTCTTTTGAAATTCCTTTAGAATAACTAAATAGGAAAAGAAAAGAAAAACCACAAGACAATTACACATAAATGTGTGTGTGTGTGTGCTCTGATGTTTGTTAGAATATATTAAGTTGAAAGAAAGCGTTATTTTATTTATTGTATCATATTCATTGAATCCCGTTGTCATTTGAATTATTAATTATTTTTATTATATTTTTCTTCTACATTTTTTCTGAATTTCTTGTAATCTTCAATCTTATCCATATCTTTCGTGCCTAAGTGCTGAAAACAGTTACTCTTTATATTACATGATAAAACAATATCACTTATATTGTTTAAGTTAATATCTTACTTTAATAGATTGTTTTTCTTTTATATTATCACGATTGTTTTCTATTTATCTAACCGTCTGTGCAAATCACCAGATATTTGAACAGATTTGATACATTTTTTGTTTCTAATAAGAACCATTCCTTACTCTGAAACAATAGTCTCAATTTGGGACCAATGAAGTTTTCTTATATATATCTTAGAAAAGTTCTATAAAAATCTTATAATAATTGTAAAGTTGTAAAACCGAAATTCATGTTTGTAGTTAGATAAATGTTTTCTCTATCTAGTTACGTACAGGAAGGGACCTCATAGCATTAATAAAACATTTTCAACAAGAAAAAGAAATACAATAATAAAATATTCCTTTTAAACGAGGTTTTCCTCTCAATTCAGCTTTCCCTTATCCTATCATTGTTGTTATTCTTTCAACTTTTTTTTTAAAGAGAATCTACTCTTTGTGAAGAAAAGGCTTTTTTCCCCAGTTCTTCCTGACGTGCCTGAGAAAAAGATAACAATACCGTTACAATGTATTTCCTGCACATTCATTCAATCTTCACTGAGAGACAAGTTTAGACCAATTCATAAATCGAAGCATGGACTTTTAATTTACTACTTTTTCTCATTATGTAACTACGGACATTACAATAGAAGTCCCATTGGTACTGTTACGGTTTTTTTTTTTATTCTCAGTTCATATTGTTATTTTTTTTCCTTTTGACTTTGCATTTTGAAAAATTACTCTTATAAAAATTCGCTTTTCGAAAACTTGTTTTATATCTATTGCTATTTCTTTAATCATGTTTATCTTGGTTTCATCTTTTCATCTTGTTTTCCGTTTTCTTTAATTAATTTATTATTTCCTCCTTGTTTCTATTTTATTACTCTGTTTACTTCAAAACTTTCTTTTAGTTTGTTTTCCTCTTGGTCATTAATCTGTCAATTAACTGTTCCTACGTCACTTGTTGACCTGATGTTGACCTCTTCCCTATTGGTTAATATATTTGTGTTTTATTATTCGATATTTTCATTTTGATTTCTTTAGACAGATAACTTATATCGGAGCGTTGACTTGTAAAGATGTTGATTATGGAGTCTCCTTTGTTTATCTTTCTATGCTTTGAAAGCCGATCATAAGAATTTAGTAATTAAAAAGAAGTAAGAAGTTAAGTAGTACTGAAACAAACGCCACCCTTATATTGTGATTCGTAGATGATACCAAAGCGATGGATTTAACAGTGAAGAGAAAACTTAATCTATTTCTTGAACTGGCGAGCAGTGAAACTGTGTGTGTCTCTTATAATCCTTTGTCCATGTGGTATGTTGAGCATAGAACCCCGTCGATGCGGCGAAGCTATCCAGAGCCACAGCCCCATTTCATAAATGAAACCTTCGGAGTGTTGTCTACAATGAAAGTTCGACGGACATCGAAACTATCATCATGGAAAGTGAAATCGCTTCTTGGTTTTCGAAGATTCTAGTGAAATATAACAGTTTGTGCTAATTAACATAAGTGTGATGTTTATGACGAAAAGTTCATAAATTTTTGAGTGTTGTGATTTAATATTTTGTGTTACGAAAAAATGGGATCCCAAAACTTCGACACACTGAGAAATACTAACTGTAAGTTATGTTTCTTTTTATTAAAGGCCAGCGACGAACGTTCATCTTTTTAATTTTCTCATTTAAGCTTCTTCCTTCACCTGGACAATATAGTGAGAAAGGAAGCAGGAAAGTGGGAACTTTTGGCTTGAACTGAATTTTGGCGGTAATGTAGCTGTGGGGAACTTTTAGTTTTAACTATGTGTTTCCATATTAATTGAGTTTTTTTATCTATGTTTCTCTTTACATCTTGGATCCATTAAATCAATATTTTATTCTCCCATTAAATCTTGTTTTTAGTGTTTCCTTTATTTATCATCTCTCTCAAATTTAAATTCCTACTAATAATAATAACTACATTATAAAAAAATTATAACATATTTTCGATTTTAGTACAAGTATAAAATCGATGGCTTTATAACCAGAACTATATACGAAATTATAGCAATAATAAAAAATAATCGAGTAAAAACTATATAGATCTAGATAATCTGTCAACAATAGAACCAAAAATTTGCAATAATTACTTTGCATTATCTTAAAGATATATATTCTTGAATTTACAAATTATTTTATATATAATAAAGATTCTTCTTTAACCTTTCATATTCTATCCATGATTAACTCTCAATGGGACATAAATTGACAACTAGATATAAAGTTTCAAAAACGTATTTTACTTAAACTTATTTTTTTTTTACAAATTTGAAATTACTTTCTTTTAAAATTCAAATGATAAAGCACTTTTTACTTGCTGCTTTTATAATGTAATTATTGTTAGTAGTAATGTAAACATTTGGTGTGACGTCAATGTTTAGAAACATGTTAGTTCCACAGCAATACGATTTTGAAATGTTTCCTAAATTTCCATTTTTAATTAAAACGTTTTCTATTTCTTTATTTTTTGCTAAATTCTTTAAATTATTATTCGATCTATTGTCATTATTTTTATTTGTAATTTATAACATTCCAATAATATTACATTTATCATTATTTAGGTTTTTCTTCAATTTTTCAATTGTAAACTTATATATATATATTTTTTTTAATTTTTTGTTTTTTATTCTTTTTTTTTTTCTATGTTAAATTATATTCTTTTAAAATACAAATGTGTCCACCCTTTTCAGTTATTGCTTTTCTTTTATAAACAGGAATTTTTAATAGTATCATTTAAAATTAAGTATTTTAATGCCACCCATTTGAAATGACCTTGAGAGCGCCGATCAACAGCGAGAGATAGTGATGGCTTGCAAAAAGTGATGACGTCACAACTTTAAGCATTGTAACTTTAGCATTTTTTTTAACCCCCTTTCAGTGGAAAAAAGCAGCTAAAATTTGGTATATGTCAACTACTTAAGGTCCTGAATAAATGATAAAAATTTTAAGGGATGTTTCGGACTGACAAGCCTCACCATTCCCTTGTTAGTTTATTTTGTTTGTTTTTGTTCGTTTTTCTCAAAAAAAACGAGGTGGTAGCAGAATGCTTTATCCTTACATATTCATGAATAGATTATTTCTTTTATTAATGAAATAAGTATTAATCCGTAACAGTACCCACCAATAGTAAAAATTAGTAGTAATTTTACTTTTACTTTTACTACAAATCAAGAAAAGAGATAAAAGACTTATCAGTGTAACCATCTTTTAAATGTTAAAATGGAATCTTATAGACCAGTGGTTCCCAAAGTGTAGGATGTGATCCCCTGATAAAGTGGTGGGGGGGGGGGGGGTCACGAGAGGATTTACAAAATAAAACAAAAAAAACGCTTTATTAACATACACTTATGTTGTAGTTAGGAACATAAACAACGTTGAACATAAAAAACAAAAAACAGTAGTTGCAAAATAAAAAAAATGAATACGATAAATTTGCCTGTTTTTTTAGAAACTAGCTTCTCAAATCTGGCCTCTGTATTCTTACAGAAGAAGAAGCTGAAATTACATTCTGAAAAATCTATTTTGAATGTGTTTTCTTACATTATTAAAAATGCCTTTTTATGCAAAGGATGGGGATAGGAAATAACTTATTATTAGTAAAGGGGGTTGCGACTCTAAAAAAGTTGGTAAAAACTGTTATAGACCACAAAGAAATGCATATGCAGATGTGGTGATTTTATAAGCGTTCTGAAAATAACAGAACAGGGATTCACTGTTGTAATTAGCGGTGAATTAAACTTAATTCATTTAAATTAAATTAAAAATATCTTGACTGTTCTATAATTAACGTGTTTTTATGCAAATTGACTGAGTTATTTATTACTGCTTGTCATCGAGTCAATTTCTGTAAATTTATTATTCGTTCCGAGATTTATTGATTGACATCCATTAAGAATTGTTCGCTGACAAGGTACGAATATCAATGACACTAAATGACTGAGAAATTTAATTTCAAAAATACAGTTACTATAATTATAGTCTGAGACGAAGGAACGGGGGGAAAAAATCATCCCAATGAAATAGCCTTACGAAATAAAATCGGCTTTGTTTAAAGCCTCTTCCAAAATTAACGCCTACAAATTGGAAGAGATTCACTTCTTAATCTAATTCCAGTCTAACAAAGATTAAGATTCAGCTATTAACGTTTCGCAATAGTCTATTTTGTCTTTAAATTGTAATTAACAAAACTTCATGGACGTAATTTCATCAACTTTAATGGCTCCTAATTGTGTCGTTAAATTTTATTATCGATATTAATCTCGAAGTATTATAATTTTATGCAAACTAGCAGTTTTATTAAG
>JAFIDM010006943.1:73344502-73366784 GCA_023159025.1 Thereuonema tuberculata
TTGAAATTTGGTATGACCATTTAAAGACTAAGGATGTTTTATCTTTTCCAAAGAGGGTCTTTTTGAGATATTAGCATGAGAAGAATTCAAAATTTCCCATTAAAAATCCAACGCTGAAATCTAAATAACAAGCAAATTTAACGTCCATAATACTTCATAAATGGTTCTCCATTTATGAAATCTAAATACGAGTTTTCTATCCTAATTCTGTTAATTTCTTTTGTCTTTAAATCATATTAATTCCTTTTAGCTAATTGACTTTGCGCGCTTTTTGATTTGACTGAAACACATCCGATTTCGAAGATTTAACTAATTCTTTTTTTTTCTAAAAATGGAAAATTTTGTTATGACTCTCGTTTTGTTGTTTTCAAAAAAAAAAGAAGAAGAAAGTATGCTTTAAGTTCCTCCAAACTTCTTGATTTTTTTTCTTCTTTTGTTTCAATCAACCGTTTTCAATATTATTCAATTTAGAGTTTAGTCAATCTCTGAAGGCATCATTGTTGAAGATTACGTTATTCCTTTCCCACTTTGTTGATTACGATTTTAGGTTGTCAGTTTCTTTCCATGAACCCAACGCAGCGATAGAACTAAAGACAAAAATAGACACGTTATTTTGGGAGGAATAACAGGTTGGGAAAACACCTGCTGTCCTGTCAGTTAGGAAAACATTGAATAAAGTGTTGGGTGACAAATCGAAAAACAATTGAGGATTTTAATATTGGAAGGAGGGGAGGAGATGAACTAAAACAAAATACAGCCAAAAAAAGAAAAAGAAAAAAACTTATTGAATAAGTTCCCTAAAAGCTTAACTAAAAGCTTAACTAAAGCCAAAGTTTTTGTTTTTTTTTTCCCCTTATATTTTAAAGCAATATCAAATATCCACGTATTTGTCAATTTAATGCACTGTAAATATTTATAATTTGTTAATAAATATTTTCGGAAAATGTATTAAACTCGAAATTTTTATTTAATGTACTGAAATCTGTTATATTTTAATCCTACCAAAGCACCCAAAGATAATGAAGTAATAAATAGATAAATATGTATTGTTAGTCCTCCATATAAATTCTTTATTATCTATAATGCTTTTCTATTGAATATTTCATGGGCCCGGTAGCCAAGTGTTAAGGAGTGCTTGGCTGTGGGTTGGAGGTGACGGGTTGCATTCGCGGCCTCGGAGAAGTGCGGGGATTTTTTCCACGGCCCATTCTCCTCTAAACGGGCCCTAGAGTCTACCCAGCCCTCTGTAGAATGGGTACCGGATTTGTTTCGCGGGAGTTAAAGGCGGGCGGGCAGGCGTCGGGCTGACCACCCGACCTTAGCTTCGTCCCGTTGGACAAGAAGCGCTGAGAGGCTTAGCTCTCCCGTCCCCAAGGGCCTGCATCGGCCTCTAGTGGGATTCTTTAACTATAGAATATTTCTCACCGTTCTCGCTTCAATACTTACAGAGAACCACACGGAGACATTTTCAAATATAAAAGCTATTTGTTCGTAAATATATATGTCAAGTTTCAAGAAACTGCATTCATTGGTACAAAAATTATTACCAAAAAAAGCACACACACGTTACTCATAAGGAGCTCGTAATAATTTTATGAGATAATAATTATTAATAATAATAATTATTATAATTATTTAGCTCAGGAAACTAGTCTAAAAAAAGCAAATAAAAACTCTTAAGATACACAAAAAAAATACTTCAAAGAACTTGGGATCTTGTTTCGTTTCTCGAGTATCCTAAATGTCTAAATTCTGTTTTTTATTTTATTTTCCGCTTTTTTCAAATAACTTTATTTGAAGTAAAAAATTTGAGAAGTAACTGGTAAGAATAAATAAACATGCAATACTTTAGAAAAATAGAAAAAAAATTCTAACATTTTCTTTCTAAAAATTGGAAAAGAAAAGCAAATAAATAATACTTCGAAAAAAAGAAAAAAAAATACACAAATATTTTTCCTTGTATCTAAAAGTAAAGTTCAATCAAAAAGAGCAAGACATGAAATGGAAACATATTTCTTTAGTAAAACAAACGAAAGATGACAAAAGATCTCTGTCTTTTGATTACATCATCTTTTTTATTATTAATCTACAGATGTCTCGAGTTAGTAAATAAAATAAGCATGTCGCAATTTCATTATTAATGAATTCTAAATTCATAATTTTCTTCTAACGCTTCTTTTAATCCTCAATCTTCTTATTATCTTATTTTCTGTAGATGAAGTTACAAAACTTAACAAGTCCCTTTACGTTCATCAAATTAATTATTTTGTTAAGGAAACTACCTTATAAAGTTCAAATCTTTATATAATTAAAAAAAAAATCAATAATACGTTTTAGCCCTAAAAACATAGAAAATAACTTAAAGAAACAGGAAGAAGTTTTCTACAAGCTAAATTTATTAACTTATCATGTTAATACTTCTTAACGATATTTCTTTTAATTCCGAGTACTCAAACGAATAAATTTTCGTTTGAAGTTATACTCTTTTGGGAATCAAAACATGTTGGCATAGAAACAGGTTCGGTCAATTCACTCACTCTCATCAACTAATGCATTTTAAAAGAAAAGACAACATGAAACAAATATTTCATTTCTTTACTTTATCACAAGTTAAAAAAATAGAAGCCAGAATAGTAGTATTGGAGTTGAAATCACTATTCATTTTATAGATCCTGACATCTCGTATATAGCGAATTAACATTTTTAATCGTTACGACAACTTTTAATTATCAATTTTCCTAATGCATTTTTAATTTTTTTTTGTACTCTGGAAATACTGTATTTTTTTATTCAAGCTAGTAGTTATCTCTTGCAAATGCATATAATATAATAAGGCAATTAATGTAGAACATTTTTTTCTTAATGAAAAAAATATGGAATCTTCAATACAAACGATGAGAACAAAGTGAAATAAATAATTATTGTATTATATTTTAACTAGGAGAATTATACACAATATATATTTATAAGTTTAATAATTCACATACTGTTTCTTATTCATCATTATCAGAAGTGCATGCAACGTATGACTGCTTTATATGACAATTCTTCTATGATGCATGACTTATTTCCTTTATTCTATTTCTAATTTGAGATAAGATTAATTTTCGTAAGCATTATTAATCCTAAATATAACAATAAGTTCCTAAAACAACTTGAAGCATACTTTCTTTAAGTTCTTATATCTCTTAAAATCGTGAAAGCTACTCAAACGGTAAGTACAATCATTCTCGTGCTTAAAGTTCCAACGTATCAAAAATAAACCAAATATCAAATTTTATAAAAATCCGTCCAACCGTTTTAGTGTGATATGCTTATAAACAAAGATGAAAAAATATTCATGTTGAATTGCAAACTTATTGCGTGTGTCCTCTGATCAATAAAACAAAATATTTCAAAAAAATTACGATACAGAATATACAGTATATATACAACTTTATTGATTTTAGAATGATGTTGTTTTCTCCGATTGATATATAAATATCAATCGCAGAAAAATTACACCATTCTAAAATCAATGAAGTTGTACAAATCAGCAATGGATTTGAATCTAGAACTCGGCCATTAGGATTTAAAAATAAAAGAACTGTAAATCCGAGTATATAGATGACAATTACTATAAAAGCTCTTTAATATTCTAAGCCAGGAAGGATCTTGGGATTATTATGAAGAAAAGAAAGGAAGTCTCGAGAAAGAGACTTTGGGATTACATTTAAATTGTGATAAATGAATGAAGAATCTGAACGCAATTCATTTAAAACTTCACTTATTATCAAAAGCAAAAAGAATTCAACTTCTTAAAAATATAGTTAAACGAAATTAATGGTAAGAGAAAAAAAAAAGTTTCTAAATCACAAATTACATAAGAGAGATTAAAAAAGTTAAACAAAAATTAAATTTCAGATTAAAAAGTTCTTCAAAGTTTTTAAATTAGAGCAACATATCTACTTAATCCAAGTATACCTATTTTCAGGTATTTACTTGTATTCAGGCTAACTAGAGTGGAATAACCCTATACTTCATTATCTGTTTCATCTTTAAATACTGACCAAAAGGGTCGAATAATCTCCATTACCTAATCCCGCGCCATAATATTTTATTGGGATTAAAGCAATTCAATTCGGATTAAAACGTGAACTGAATAAAGTGAAGCGATGGGTTAATTTCTATTTAATCTTTCTTTTCTCATCAGTTCTAAGTTGCTCAAAAAGAAACTGTGCCTTAATTGTGAGTATTAACTTACTATCCGTTAGAATCTATATTACTAAAATTTTTTATTTCTCTGTCTGTCTGTCTGTGTGTCTGTCCGGCGCAATTTTCTGAGAGAATGGAAAATAGAAATAATTTTTACAATGAAACATCCGCGACAGGAATCGAACCTGCAACCTTCTGATCCGAAGTCAGATGCCTTATCCATTAGGCCATAAGGACTACAACTCTCTTCATATGGTTTTTTGACTTATATCTCCTTTCCTTTCCCCCATCAATAAGGAATGTATTCAATCTTTTTTTTGAATCTCAAGATTGTTTATTTATTTCACATCAGTCAGTTTATTTGTAATTCGAAACTGACAATTAGAACGATAATTGCCGAAAAGTTGCAATATTTTAAATATTCTTACTTAACTAAATCCTATGTGATATTGAAAAATATGTGGGTGTATACGCCAGATGTTGGAGTAAAGAAAACAGAGTCAAGAAAGAAAGAAGCACTCTTTTTTTTGAGGTGGAATACCGAAAAAATCACTATTTGCATCTCAAAAACCATCAATAAATGTAACTCAAACGTCACTGAAAAGTGACAATTATAATTAAAATGAGAGTCAAAAAAGAATGAAGCGATACTTCTATTAGATAGAATACTGAAAAATCACTATCTGTAACTCAGAAACCATCAATATTTGGAACACAAAAGCCACTGAAAAGTGCCACTTAGAATAAAAAAAGAGACTCAAAAAAGAAAGAAGCAGTATTTCTATTAGATAGAATACTGAACACTATTGTAACTCAGAAACCATTGAAAAGTATCATTTGGAATAAAAAAAAAAAGAGTCAAGAAATAAGAAGCAGTATTTCATTAGGTAGAATACTGAAAAATCACTATTTGTAACTCAAAAACCATCACTATTTCTAACTCGAAAACCACTGAAAAATATCAATAGGAATAAAAAAAAAAGATAGTCAAGAAAGAAAGATGCACTATTTCTATTAGGTAGAATACTGCTCAGAAGTTAGACGTCTTAGCCATTAGACCACTAGGCCTACATTCTAATCTCTGTAAAAAATAAAAATATATCATAGAGATATGATTTAAAAGGTGATTCTAAAAGCAGTCGTAGATTGAGAGAATATAGACATCAAAAATTAAATTAAAAAAAAAGCTTTTAAAAAATTTTAGTTTTAGTTTCCTTGATGTAATTTGTGTGTGCGTGTGTGTGTGTGTGTTTTTTTTTTAATAAATAAAAAATTGTTTTCCGTTACATAAGGGAGGCTTCCGGAGCGAAGCGACGGGTAGCCGACTAGTTAATTACAATGAAAAAAAAAAAAAAAAGATTTGTTCAATAATTTACAAGTGTTCATACAATAACCTTCGTATACAATTCAAAATGAAATCATTTCCTTCTGTCACTGTTTTATCTCCCTGACTTCTCTTATTTACTTGTCGATAATTATAACATAAGTATGTCGACTCAGTATTGTTTCATCAACTGAATTTAAGCAGAATAAGGGGCTATCTTTATTTTTGATCATGGTTTGGCCGCGAGACCACGGTCGCTTCGTGTGAAAGAGTGCTTAAGGAATGCCTGTAGTTCATTTGTTTTGTTTTGTTTTTTTCAACATTCAAAGATGAAAGAATAATCTCTAGTCGCCTCTGTCATTTACCAACACCGCTGTTTTGTTCCCAATGTTTCTTTAACTTAGATTCCCTTAAGTGTTTGTTTTAATTTAGATTTAAAACTTCTCGTTTTATCTTATGACAAAACAGAAATAATAATTTTAATAATTATCTGTAACGATTTGGCAAACAGAAGTTTAAAGCTTTAATTTTTATATCTTTCAAAATTGTATTATAGATAAAAATCTGAGTTTAAAGGCTAAGATCTATAATATGCTGTTTTAGTGAAAAATAACAAATTCCTGAAATAAATTGAAGCCTACTTTTTTCAAAATCTTCGTTTTTCGTTTTCATAAGTCGTGAGAAAAAACAAAGAAAATCCCTGTTTTGTTGTTTGTTTGCTTTTCGATTTTTGTTTTTTTTAATTATAATATCTGTTGACAAAGAATGTATGTACAAGATTTGCAATATTTGAACGAAAGATATCAAGAAGAATCCTGGGGGCGGTCAAACCAGGAGACTGCTGGAGAAGCAGATATAACAATGAACTATATGAACATTGTAATGATATAAATATGGAGACACATGTTAAATTAATAAGGTTGAGATGGTTAGGACATGTAATAAGAATGAACAACAATATGAAAGTTAAGAAAGTTTACAATGGAAAGCCAGAGGGTATAAGGACTAGAGGAAGACCGAAATTACGATGGGTGGACAGTGTAAGGAATGATATAAAGGAATTTGGAATTACAAATCGGAAGGAAAAGGCGAAAGAGAAGAATGGAAAAGAACTCTGAAGGAGGTTAAGGCACAAATGGGGCTGTAAGACCAAACAAGAAGAAGATAATATCTTTTGAATATAAATTTCTTTTATTTTCGAAATAAAAAAAAGGAAAAAAAAAAGTATTAAAGCTTGAGCAGGCATTAATAGGATTACTAAGCGTATTAATATCCATTTTAAAACATCCATAGCATTATTTCGGTTTAAGCTTTTCTATGGAACTTTTTTGTAGTTGAGTTGTTATCTACGTAGCTTTTCGTTCTAATTTCACAACAACGATCCATATGGCAAAAAGTGTCCTTAAATGTTTGTCCAAAGTTTCAAAAAGATTCATCGCCAAAAAATTTGGGGGGGAAACGCACGTATACTCACTCACAAACAGACTGACTCATTTGATGAATCTTACTATCCTTGGAGAGTAAACAAACAAAAAAAAATGTCAATAAACCGATTGGCAAACCAAACCAAACTAAGCCTAAAATTTTAGAGATGTCGATGGATTTTCACTTCTGAGTTATTCCTCCCCGAATCCATTATCATTATGTGAGCAGGTGAAATTGAGTAAAATAGTGAGAGAATAGATCTCACTTCTTATGCGTGACGCTAATCCTGAATTATGGTTCTTTCTGCTTTTAGTCAATCAGTCTTCACTAGCAATGGGAGTTCAATACCCCATAGACTGGCTATCAATCGCCTACTTTTCTCTCTGATCGTCTGATGTCGTTGCAACATTAGCTTCCGACGTGGAACGAAGTCCCTTTAGGTGAAGCAAATACAATGGAAAAATATTTCGACATTCACATCCTCGATCAGACAAATAGAATGTTTTCTGTCTGGAAATGCTTTTGTTTTATGGAAATAATATCAAGTATTGGCAGGATTTACATAATTTCAAAAGAATAAACATTTTTATTGAAGAAAAAACAGGAAGACAGCTAATATTCTGGAAAAATATTTCGTTTAAAAAATATGGATCAAAAATTGTAGAATATATTTATAGTTTAAAACTGAACGTTTATTAAATAAATAAATAAACAATTAAATAAATAAATAAATAAATAAATAAATTACGTTTACGTGAACTGTATTTTATAAGAAATTCCTGAAGGCTACGTTCGTAAAATTGGCAATTTAGTTCTCTTGTTTTTTTCACATATTGAAAGAAAACGAGATCTACAAATTATAAATTATTGTCTCCAGATTTTCAGAAACCTCCCTTCAAATTACAAATTCATATGTTCCGTTGTTTAAATCCGATTAATTTAATCAATCAAAGCACGCGAAGCTGATTGATTTAATATTGCAGTGATTCTAAAATGTTGTTGTTGGAATTTATCGTTTGTCGTGATTGACAATTAATTGTTTCACTTCTAATATTTAACTATTGGACTCGTCATTGGTCATCTAAAGACGGAAGTGGCCTGGACCGGAAGTGGGATTTTTAACCAAATCGCCAAGCTGTGGAGAATCAAACGAGATATGACTCATCGGGCTCCGACTCCCGATTCAAATTATATAAATAACTTATATGTAAATAGCATAAACAAACAAATACATACATACAGACGCCCAACACGAGAATCCTAATTTTTAACGTGATTCCAAACAAACAAACAAAGGAGAAACTATTCAAATGGAATAGCAGTAACTCATATGCTCACATTATTCAAATATTTCAGCTAAAAGATAAACAATGACTGTTTGATGCGGTAAAAATATTAAAAAAACCTTACTTAAGGAAAAAAAATCAAATTAGGACTTATATATTAACATATAAATTTAATTTCTTATTCTTTGTATTATTTATATTGATTGTAAATATTAAAGAAAAATTATAAAATCGTCAGATTAAAATTACAATAAACTTTATAAAAAATATTCCTTCAATTTTCAAATAAAAAAAATCTCAATTTTTTCGAAAGAAATATTATATTATTGCAATAATTATACAGGTAATATTTTCTTTTAATTCTTCTTCCTTTTCACTGCCTAAATTTTTTCTTCCAAATTGTAATCAAAATCTAATAACCAAACACATTCCACAGACAAAAACCTAATCAAATACTTCCAAACACGTGGCTAGCCTAAATATTGAATTTACGACCAATTACTAGAATCATCTGGAAACCGACCAATTTCCAAGCCAGTAATATGTTGTGGGGTTCCTGGGAGTCCTCAGACTATGCTTGCCAATTTAATGAGTTGTTCCAAGTAGTTAAAAAAAGAAAAAAAGAAAAAAATATCGCAGGTGATTTAACTACACAGTAAGGCTAATTATTGCTTAAAATTGAGGGAACCCTTGAAACTAAGAAAGGTTATAAAGTCAGTTGATATTACTTCATTTTTTAACTCAATTAAAATAATCGAATTCGTTTGGGTGGAAAAAAAAAAACTAAAAATTGGTAAAAAATTCATAAATGTTTTTAATATTATTTTATATTTTTAAAATACATATATTTTTCGAGTATTTTTTTCTTTATAATAATAATAATAATAATAATTTTATTGCCAATAAAAAATATTTACAACAGTATGTATTGATTACAGTTTTGACATCCCAGTTGTCTTAAGCGTCGAGAAGACAAAAGGGTGTCAGCATCGAGGCAAATTACATATGAAAATAAAACATTAAAGCATTACAGGGAAAAAATAAAAGAGGAAGAAACTGGATTATTTTCCTTTTTTTTTTACAAATATTTTACAATGTACATTATGAGGGCGAAAAAAAATCAGTTCATCACATTTTGAGGAAACTATATGCTGCATAAATTATATAATATAAAATTAGACTGATGGCGTTTACCTAGATAGAAGAAGGAGGAAATAAAAAAGGAGAGTGTGAGAAGAAAGAGAGGAGAGGGGAGATTATAATCAATTATTGGGTTCATGTTAAAACAGGAATTATATATTTCTGAGGATTTATTAGGATTGAGTTGAGTGGATAAGTGTTGTTTAAGTTTTCTTTTAAATTTTGTCAGAGAAGTGCAACCACGAATTTCATTTGGAATTTTATTCCAATTTAGAGCAGCTGAATAACTGACTGCTCTTCTTTGATAGTTGGATCTTGTTTTCGTTAGTGGAAGAACAGGATTGAGTCTAGTTTTATAAGAATTGGAATTGGGTTTAATATTGAAAGTAATTGAAGGACGTTGTTTTTTGTTAATGGTTTTGTAGATGAAAAGAGCCAACTGAAGCTTGTAGATATGTTCGAAAGGAATTATTTTATATTTTGTCCAGAGGGATTGAATAGAGTACAGGCGGGGCTTTCTATCTAAGAATCTTAGGAAATGCTTTTGAACTTTAAGTATCATTTTTTTTTTAAATTTGGCAGTGGTACCCCAGAGGATTGCACCGTAGCACAAGTTTGTATGAATTAGCGACCAATATAGACTCAGAAGTATTTGCCTAGGAAGAAAATAAAGTTTCCTAATGATGCCTACATTTTTTGAGACTTTATGAGCGATTTCTGATGCATGGAGATTCCATGATAGATCGTGCGAAAGATTAACACCTAAATATCTGAAGGATTGAACTTCTTGTAAGAAAGTTGTTATAAGTGATAGAGAAATTGTCAGTGTTGAGTATTTTATTTCTTTAATAGAAAAACATTTCATTTCAGGTATAGATTTTTTTAATGTAATTAAATATAATTAAGAAAAGAAAAGAAAAACAGCACTTGAATAAAAGGTCCTTTTTTTTAATATTATTCAGAGAAATCATTTCAATCTTTCAGAATGTTGAGAAGACATGGCTTTTTGATGGATAAAAAAAGGGAAAAAAGTTTTATCCTTTCATGATAAAGGCACTAAATGCTCTATCTGATTGACTAACCTTCTATATAAGTTTTCTGCAGAAGAATTATAAGAGTCGATACACGAGCAAAATGTCAAAGCAAAATTTTATTTAATGACTATTTTGTAGATAGAAAATACTAAGAAGAGATTCATAAAGGTATAATGTTTCAAGGATATTTCTTTGTTGACAGGAGTACATTGGTAAGCCAACGAAATCAGTTCAACAAGTGTTGCAAATTGATACGACATCCTAATCAGTATCAATTGTTCTTTACAAGACAACTCTAATAGGAGGTAGAGATCGTCACGTTGTTTTATCACCAACAATTCAGCTTTCTTGAAGGCATATATTTGCAAAAAACAAACATAAACTAAGAAAAAAAAACAAGTGAATATAATTTTGTGCCAAAGCATAAATTTATTTAAGGGCGACCCAAAGCAAAAAAAAAATTAATAATAATAATAAAAAAGTACATTAATGAAAGGGAAAATAAAAAAGTTAGGAAAAAAATAAAAAGAACGTGAGGCAAACAAGAAAAACAAAAAACAAAAAAAAATCCACCGGACATTAAGGAAAAAAGATTAAGAGAAGAAAAAAAAAGAAAAAAAAAAGAAGGAAAACAGTAGATAAAATGATTCGAACCGACAACATTTAGTATACGAGTCCGAGAACTTACCGATCACGATATATATGACAACTGAAATGAGGGTGGTTGCATTTCTGACATTTAAGCTAATAGCGAAATCCAATGAAAATAATGCCAAATATCTCGAACATAGGGGGGGGGGGGGGGCATTGGCCCCTAAAAATTCCCTATTCCTGTGTTGTTTGGTCCTCTAACATGCTGATGAAATCCGTTTTTATCGATCCGACCTTCCATTCGGGAGTTGTTAAGAGGGTAGAATGATAACTATGCCAAATATCTCGATCATGAGGGGGCGTTGGCACCTGAAATACTCCATTCCTACAATGTTTGGGTCTCTGAACTCGATGGTGAACTTCATTTCCCAGTCCGACCTTCCGTTCGGGAGTTGTTAGGGGTGGATAGATGGGGCAACAAAATAGCTACCGGTTTTCGTCGCTATAACAGTAGCTCCCAAATGGGTCGCAATTGTCATTCTTTTCAATTATTCTCCTTATTTGATCACATGACTTCATGGGATCTCAGGGACTCTTTCGATTGAAATTGGATAAAAAAGTTGTCATGGAATCGAAATGTATTTTCATATTGAAGGTTTATATTATTGTTTAAATGTCTCTGTTTGTAGCTTTTTTTTTTTTAGCTACTTTGATAGTATAGTGAGTAAGTCAATCTGTGGTTTCGTCTAAACAACTTTTGAATTACTACATAAATCTTAAAATTTAGTACATCTATTTAACAACTACAGACGATCTAGTTTTTACATTTGAAAACATTTCTTTGTCAGTTCTTGTCGAAAAATTGGCGCGAAAAGATGACAAAAATTTCCAGAAAAAAACCACAGAAACTAAAGAGGATGTTTTAAGCAATGGTATTAATACTTTTAAATAATCTATTAATTTGCGCATGAGTTAAAGTGATTAAGAAGTAATCGACTTTAAACAATTTAAGTAAATAACGTAGATTTAATGAATTTTTTTTCAGGAAATGAAAAATTTGTATTGCTTGATTTTAGACTATTGTAATTTGAAAATACTGTAAATGTAGGTTTTTCGTTTATATCATTTTCATGACTTTAAAAAAAAAAAAAAAAACTCAAAAAAAAAAAAAAAAAAAAAAATAGAAAAAAGAAGGGAAAAAAAGTGGAAGAATATTACAAGATTCTTATAAGTTCTTTCAGGGACATACCAAAAAGAAAAACTGGTAACAAAGAGAAATTTGATGAAGAACTGAAAAGACAACAGACTATTTGTATACGTAGTGAATGTTTCGCCACTATGCTTCCAGGATAGCAATGTCTCAAATACGAAAAATAAAACTCTTTGGCGTCGTTCAAAACATAATTTGTTATAGGAATTGTTTTCTTTTTTTTTTTTTTTAACTTTTTTTTTTTTTTAAATTTCATCTTATAAAGTTAAATTTTCTTTTTCAACGAAGAAATTAAAAGATATGAACTCGCAAATTTAATAAGAAAAAAAAATAACTTCAAAAACATATGCGGATCCAGAGAGGGGCTAGTGGGGGCCGTAGCCCCCACCTCTTCAGCTGTGAATGTAGATTGGATAAAATGGGGTTTACAAAGGCTGCTGCTGCCTGATAGACATTAAAATTGCCATGATGACGATTCCAATTGCTAATAAAACGCTTCAGACTGCCAGGTATAGTCAGGCCTTCAGAAAAGTTAGCGCCCCCCCCCCCCCAGTTTTAAAAATCCCGGATCAGCCCTTGGCTTTAAACAAATAAATATATCAATCTTTCAAATTTAATCAAATATCCACAAGGAAACGCACATCTTTTCAAGGTATAAATTACAACAACTAAAAATATCTCGAAACCAAGAAAATAAAAAGTCAAGATTACAAGTTCAAACTTATTTCAAAATAATTTATCAATTTGCTATTCTTATTACGTTGTAATATTTTTCATATTTGAAAATAATACGCTTCTTTTATTTACAGAAATTATATTTGAAAAAAATATCACTTTAAAAAGCATTGTAATTAATATTCACATTTTTAAGGTTATTGGCATCATACACACTACTTGATGTACTTGAATTTATCTTTATAAACTTCATAATTCATCCCAATCTTATTTTAGACTTGATTTAGATGACAAAGGTTAGTTTGAAATTGCATTTCGTATTTTTTCGAGCAGAAAATATTGGTCTGTTCGATTTGATTCATTGAACTTAGGTCAGTAAGTTGGCTTCCCAATTTTGATTGGGACCTTAAAACAGATGTTCCGAGTTTGTTAGGTCCTCGTCAGCCACGGCTACACATCGTTCGAAGATTCACAGGCGGATAACGGGAAGTGCAATTCACTAATGAAGCATTTCATTAATGAAATCTGACTGGTAAGCTCCTAACAAGCTCTAAATATCTATTCAAAAGTACTAGCTCGAGCAGAAGACTCCTATGTACAGTATACAGGGTGTCCCAGAAGGAAAGGTCAATATTTTGGGAGTTGATAGTATCGGTTATTTTAAGCAAAAAATATATGAACAAATATAAGAAAAAATATATTCCGAATAATTTCCGAAATAATTGAAATTTGGCACGTAATTGTCACTATGCCTGCTGGCCGTTCTTTTGCGCTGATAAAGGAACGTCACGATGAACTCAGACAAGCAACAAATCATGTTTTCACTAGAGTTTACAAATGCATGATGTTGGTGGTGGAATTTTTGAAACTTTTATTATAAACTGTAAGAAATGTATAACTTGACCAGTAAATATTAGAAACAGTATGTAGTATCTCTTTGTTAGCATTCATTTTGAAACGGTACATTTAAATAGCTCTATCTTGGAAACCATTCGGAATAGGACACTTGTTCATATGACATTTTTTGCTTAAAATTTTTTGCTTAAAATAACCGATACTATCATCTCCCAAAATATTTACCTTTCCTTCTGGGACACCCTGTGTATAAATGATTATATCCATATTATTTTAACTATTAGTTTGTTCTTTTTTTTTTTGGTTTGTGGACTCATAAAACTGTCCAATAAATTAATTAATTTCTTTATTTTAGTTTTGTAAGGGAGTGGTTACTCTATTTTATCAATAAATTCCAATTTTGATTGTTTAAAGTTTCTACTGTAGAGTACTAACATGAAATTGTCAATTCCCGTAAACATTTCCACGGCGCTTCAATGCATCAGATTGGCGTTTTTTGTTTCTCTTTCTCTCAATACGAAAGCAATCTGAAAGAATGGCAGTTGTAGAAGAGGAACAAGGCATTACGAGAAGGCACTTAAGGAAGGCGGGAACTAACACCCACAGGACTTCAGGAAAGGTAAGGCCGATAACAGAAATGGAGGAACCACTCCATTCAAAAACACCGACGTAAACAGTTTATCAGATAAGATAAAGAAAGCATATTTTCGAAACAATTTTGATTATTTTTCCTACACACAGCAAACATGACTAACTATTGTAGTTAATTAACCAGATAGCTCACAAAACCGAAGCATTCCATTTACATTCCATAATTCACAGAATTAGCTTTAATTAAACTTTACCACCTTCTAATAGATTTCCAATTCACTGAATTTAACTATATCATCCTAGTTAAAGATTAGTATTTACATTGAAGCATAAACATTATTAATAAACATCAATTAACAGCACAACTTAACTTGCTAAAAAAAAAAAAAAAATTGGCGCTTTTGACATACTATCAGATGTTAAAATTCAGTAAAATTATAAATTAACGACTTTCTCATATTTTTTTTTTAGACGTACACATTCCTTGCATATTAAATTTTTGACCTCCGTACCAAGATCTTCGGATGCTAAAGAGAAGCTAAAAAAAGCTACTCGTTTCCGATGAGCTCTAACAAGCATGATTCAGCTGTACTAGATGTCATTTTTGAAGCCAAGCTTGTATTGAACTAACAAGTATTTCTTCCTTGCAACTCAGATAGGACGCTACAATCATTGCTTCGCTTTCACTCTGTTCTAGTAACTTCTACTTACAAATATTCACTCTAGTCAGATTATACTTATTTTTATTATTATTCCTTTTTATTATTTACCAAATTTATTATCATTTTTTTCTGTAAAATTTAAGTAATCTTTTAATACACATTATCATATATCACAAATACTGCTTTTATTTACGTAGTACCATTTATTATGTTATTATCCTTTTTATTTAAATATATCAATTTTTTTTTACAACAATATTTCGTATAGGAAAATCCAGAATCTTCGAGATTATTAGATTTTTCAGAATTTGTAAGTAAGTTTTTCCAAAAATAATGATCTAAATAACTTAATAATATTGGATGATTTAATAAAAATTTTATGTATTAAGTATTTATTAACTATAAATTCATTAAATATTTATTTTTTTGCATTATCTACGGAATGTAAACACATTAAATTTAAAATTATATTTTTATTTCAAATCAATTCAATAAATTTATTTACTCATATAAGTGGATATAAATGAATAATAATAAAGTTTTGATATTTGAAGTGTTTTGTTAATAATAGTAATAGTTACACATATTCGCTTTCGTATATATTAATAACATTTACAGATATTCACATTTCAATTGTTCCGAGGTTATTTGAACTTTGATTCAAATCATGGTCCAGCTTAATGAGGACACTACATATTTACACTTTTAACTTTTAACTGGAATGTTTTCTATATTTTTTATTATTTTTAAATCGAATTAAAGATCAAAAAGGTTAATTTGCAGTAATTGGATTTTTTAACCTTTTTTTTTTGTAATATAGTTACAAGTGAATTTAACTGTGAATTTAATAAGACATGCCAACAAAACGAAACAATTTATTTCAGAAATTCCTGTCGATTTTTAATTTTATTGGACCATTTTATCTCATTATATGTATATAAAAAGATAAATAAAGACAACTTTTGCATATATTTACTACAGTCCTTATGAATCTCAAAATTTTTGAGATTATTTTCTAAATGAAGAACTTTATAAAAAAAATTTAACTTTACGAACAATAAGTACTTATTACTAAAATTATTTAAAAACATCTTCAAAAATCATTTCTTTCAATTTCTTATTAAACTGTTACAAAGTTAAAAGGAATCGATTTAAAAATTCACATTATGTGGACTGAACATTTTTTTATTTTCCTGTAGCTGGGATTTCTAAACTTATCCAACTATAATAATTCCAATAGTTTGCAAGTTAACTTTAGAATCCGTGCAGCTATTCTCAGATGCGGTCGTGTCTCGATTAAAACCCGTTGTCATTCGCTAAAAACCATTCAATTGGTCGAAATGAACTGAAAAGTTCCTACCTGACTCGTTCTGGGTAGCGACCAGATGCAAATAGACGTGGAGCACGATGATGACAACCCTTCCCGGGTGGACGAACATCTCTCTACGGCGAAGCGGTCGATCCCACGCACGTCTTTGGAGGCTGTGGCAAGTGGCGACCTCGTCGGCTGGTGAGCGATCGGACATACACTCGCACTTTCAAGTCGACGAGAAATAGGGACGCTAGGTGATCTCAACGCGCAGATGCCGAAACGACGTCACCGATGTTCTATATAACCCCTTTTCTCGTTGGAAAACCCACCCTCCCCTTCCCTATTTAGTTCATTAATGAAAATTTAACCAATAAAGTGCTTATGATGACGCTGTTATCATTTTTATCAACCTGTTGCTTTTGAAAACTCAATTAGACAACCAAATTTCAAATTAAGAAAATTGTACATTATTTACTTTAAAATTGTAATATAAGTAATAAATAATTTCTTCTCTTTAATAAAAATGGAATTTGTTTCCTTTTATTTAACAAATTCAATCATTAATTAAAATAAACAAAAATAAACAGGTTCCCTACAACTTTTAGATAAGGTATTTCTATATTCAAAAATGTTCTCAAGTTCGCATACCTATCGCCCAACACTTCCGCAAAATTGCTTCCAAGTGAAAATTTAAATAGTATTTGCCTCACGATTCCAACTTCACTGATTCACTCAAAATGTAGAGCAGCAACGTCACTCCTCTAGATCCTGAAAAACCAACAACAGTTTATTAAGATATTTGTATCTAAACTTATAACTAAAAACTTATGATTACTAACTTTTAATCATAATTAAATCAACACAAAGTTCCACAATTACTCGAAATCTTCATGAAAATTGCTTCAAATTCAACAATTAAATGTAAAGTTATGAATAAAAATTATGATAATTATTTCTTTAAATAATTGTATATGGCAAATAATAAAAATTAAAACAGTGCTTAAAACTTCTGAAGCATTTTAATTAATAAGTTTTTAATTAAGTTTTAGTTACAAGACATATTAAAATAAAGTAATATCCATATAAATTGTTTGCTATGTATATTGATTAAGTTTCCCTATTTATTTATTTATTTATTTATTTATTTATTTATTTATTTATTTATTTATTCTTTTTATTGCATTTCTTTTAAAAAATAAAATGCTTGATCTTTGTGTTTGACAAAGGTGAGATTAGAATGTTTTATCTGGGTACAATGTTTTCATTTTTTGATCTGTTGATAAACCATTTTAACAGCTATCAAATGTTCATCGGACTGTTATTTTTTTAGCCTGCTTTCAGAAGAGAAGAGAGGATTATGAAATGTTTGTGCACGTGCAAATATGTTTTCTCGGAATAACTTTTCAAGTAATAATAAACAGGTTTCTTCAAAATTGGCATGCAAATCTTCATATGAGACTATCTCTCCTTTGTATTGGATGCTTGTACTTTTGTCCAATGTTTACGATTTCATCGTGACACAGCAGATTCATTTTATGGTGATATCACTTGTCTGTGATACAACAGTGTTTTGTTTTATGTAAAATATGAAAATTAAACAAGAAATTCGAAGAACTTAACATCGACTTTCCACTTAAAAAAATAATCCTTGTTTTTTCTATTTTTTTGTGTTAATGAAAAAAACGAAAGACCAACTATAATTTAACGACCCATTTGGGAGCTATTGTGATAGCGTTTGTCTTGTCCGTCCGTTGTGTCTGTCCTTCCCTAACAACTCCCGAACGGAAGGTCGGATCAACAAACGGACTTCACCATCCTGTTCAGAAACCCAAAGACAATAGGGATAGGTATTTTCAGGGGCCAATGCTCTCCCCTTCCTCCCCCCAAGTTCAAGATATTTGGCAGTTTTCATTGGATTTCCGCTATTAGCTTAAATGTTAGAAATTCAAATCTCTTATATCAGTTGTCAGCTATAGCTTGAAGGGTAAGGTCTCTGATTTATATGCTGTAGGTTATTAGTTCGAATCTCTATACTTATTGTTTGTTTTTTTTTATCTTAATCTTATTTTCTCAATATCCGCGTGTTGTTGTTTTTTTTTTATTTCCCTAACTTGTTTTTATTTTTTCTTACGTTAACATACTTCCATTTTTATATTATTATTTATTAATTTTATGGGTCGCCCTTAAATTTATGCTTCAACACAAAATTATATTCACTTGTTTCCTAATAGCTACTGAATTTAAAACTTAAATTTTTCATTTTCTGAAAAAAAAAACTAATTAGTCACATTATTTATTTAAATTGTTAAATCGAATTAACTTTAATCGTTAAGCAAACAAAGGATTAGCTTAAATTTAATATTCATTGTTTTAGACAATGAGATATTACCAGAATTAAGATACATTATTTAGCTTCCAATGCTTTTCTAAGGGATTTTTTGGCGCCAAGGATTTTTTTCTCGACATGGATTCACTTGGAAAAATGAATAAATACAATTGTTGTTCGAATAGGCATACTAAGTTCCAAGAAGATCCTTTCAAAATTTGTTAGAGGCTCCATAAACAGAAACAGACCGGTTTCATTTCCATGTTAAAAAGTACGTTAATAATTATAAAAAATAATATATTAAGGTTGAAGTCTCGAAATTAACTTAAAAATTAATTGTAAAACACTACAAATTTCACATTTCACAGTTGGTAATAATGATTGCATTAAGATTACGATGTGACTAAGATCACAAACGAAACGTAACATAGATTTTAAGGAAGGCAATTATTTATTTATTTATTTATTTATTAATTAATTTACTTATTTATTTTTTAAAGTTCTTTGAGAAGCTAATTAATTACTATTTTCGTAATAAAAAAAGCCCTTGCTGATGCCTTGGGATGGCTGTTAAGAGATAGTTAGGCTAGGGTTACACAGCGCTAACAGCGAAAATATCCTCGTAAAAGACAAAATAGGAAACTGTTGCTGTATCTACATCTCTGGTTGGCTAAACGAAGGCTTTTTTATTCTGAATATTTTTTTTGGGGGGGGGTGGGGGGTTAATCTAAAACAGCTTTTTCTTTTATTTATTTATTTATTTATTTATTTATTTATTATAATCTAATGTCTTGTAGACGTTTAGCTACCTGAAGATTTGGTTTTGGTTTTTATGTTTTGATACTGAGCTTATTTTCATCAACTTAATTTTTTGAGAACTCATTTTGTGGAAAACGAATCACTGTTTTTATGTTCCGAGGAAAGTAGAATTCAGTTCATTCAAGAACTCTTCTCTAAGAAAATAATCGACAATGAATTGTAGCTTGACAAACTGAACTTACTACTAGGTGACCTTACTGCAGCTTTGTATTCTACATCTTATATTTTTACCATGCCGTATAAGGAATACGTTCACATTCTTCCATTCTTCATTTGACGTTTGATTAGACTAACTTAATTTTAGCTCTGCTGTCATAAGTCCTATTACATAAAATTCATACACAATACTTCCATGTTACTTCTATTTTTTTTCAAATTATTTCATCTCGGCCGTTTGACATTTTAAACTGATATAACGATAAATAAAATATACTTTTTAAAAAAACATTTCTTCTTAAACATACATACATACATACATAGTTCTCTGCCAAGGGCAGGTCTTTCACTGCAAACCCAGCATTCTCCAATCTTTCCTATTTTCTGCCTTCCTCTTCGTCTCCACATAAGATCCATTTACCATAATGTTGTCGATCATCTTAAATCTTCTTCTGCCTAGAACTTTTTTACCGTTCACCATTCCTTCCAGTGCATCCTTCATTAGGGAGTTTCTTCTCAGCCAGTGACCCAACCAGTTTCTTTTTCTCTTCCTGATCAGTTTCAGCATTATTCTTTCTTCACCCACTCTTTCTAGCACAGCTTCATTTCTTATTTTGTCTGTCCATTTCACATGCTCCATTCTTCTCCATATCCACATTTCAAATGCTTCTAGTCGTTTCTCTTCACTGCGTCGTAATGTCCATGTTTCTGCCTATACAATGCCACACTCCACACAAAGCACTTCACTAGTCTCTTCCTTAGTTCTTTTTCCAGAGGTCCGCAGAAGATGCTCCTTTTCCTATTAAAAGCCTCCTTTGCTATTGCTATCCTCCTCTTGACTTCTTGGCAGCAGTTCATATCACTACTTATAGTACACCCTAAGTATTTAAAGTTGTTCACTTGTTCCAATGTCTCATTCCGAATACTTATGTTTATCTTCTTTGTCTTTCTTCCGATAACCATAGTCTTTGTCTTGTTTACATTTATCTTCATTCCATATTGCTTACAGCTGTCATTCAGCTGCAGTAGCATATCCCTTAGTATCATCTCCTCTTCTGCTAACAATGCCATATCATCAGCAAATCTTATGCACTTTATTCTTCTTCCTCCTACTATCACCCCTCCCATGTTCTGAAAACAATTCTTCACTAACTCCTCTAAGTAGATGTTGAACAGCGTAGGTGATAGAGGGCATCCTTGTCGCACCCCTCTCCCTATTCCACTTCCCTCTGACAATTTTTCTCCTATCCTGACTTTGACTCGTTGTTTCATATAAAGATTAGTTATTAGCCTTCTCTCTTTCCAATCCACACCAATTTTCTTCAAGATTTCCATAAGTTTATTCCAATCCACTCTGTCAAAAGCCTTTTCCAGGTCCACAAATACTGCATATACGTGTTTATTTTTTTCTAGATATCTTTCGCCGATTGTTCGCAGCAGTCCAATTGCATTCTCGTACCTTTTCCTTTCCTAAAACCAAACTGCTCTTCTTCCAACTCTCCTTCCACCTTAGAATATAAACGTCTGTTCAGTATTCGCAGAAGAATCTTCGCTGAGTGCGATATAAGGCTGATAGTCCTGAACTCATTGCACTTCTTTGCATTATTTTTCTTCGGTATTGGCAGCAATACTGTTTCCATGAAATCATCAGGCCATTCACCTTTCTCATATATTTCATTGCATAATGATAGTATTTGCTTCTTGTCTTCACCCAAGCATTTAACTAACTCAATGTGTATTCCATCAACTCCTGTTGCTTTCCCATTCTTCATTTCCCTAATCGCTAGCTCAACTTCTTCCCTTAGAATACAACATCCTTTTTCGTCTTCTGATACAGCTGTTTCATCTTCTATAGCTAAGTAATCTGGACGATTCCCTGTCTCATATAATTCTTCTACATACTTCTTCCATCTGTTCAAAATTCCTTGTTTGTCGGTTATTTCATTGCCGATTTCGTCTTCTATCAACCACATGGACTTCTTAAACATAATAAATATAAAAACTCACAAACTTCATCTTCAGTAACAACTTCTTTATCTCAATATTTCAATCCCCAATAAAAAAAAAAGAAATAGAGAAAATATAGTTTGGTTTCTCTATTTCCTTTTTTAATCCTGAAGAAAATCCTCGCTTAGGGGATTCAAATATTGAGATAAAGAAGTTGGTACTGAAGATGAAGTTTGTGAGTTTTTATACTTTTTATCAGTTTACATACTGATATTATATTCAGAAAATGAGAAAATACAAGGATACCGTACCTCATAGTTACGTTCCAGACTGATACTATAACTCGAAAATGTTCATAATTTGAAGAACTCATTTGTTACTTTCACTTTATCGATGCAGGTACTACATTTCAATTTGCATAATGTCCATTATTGATGCATGTTATTATGGCATAACTTAAATAAATGAAGCATTTATAAGATAATAACAAAAAGAGATGCAAAGCGAACCTTGTTATACACAAATTGACGAAACTACCAGTTGTTGAGAGTTGATCGGGCAATAGCTTCATATCCTTCAAGAGCCATAACTCCAAAGCAACAGCGTCATATCCTTAAGAGCCGTAACTCCGAAGCAACAGCTTCCTGTCTTTCAAGAGCCGTAACTCCGAGCAACAGCTTCATGACCGTCAAGAGCCGTAACTCCGAAGCAACAGCTTCATGTCCTTCAAGAGCC
>JAFIDM010006943.1:73366884-73389086 GCA_023159025.1 Thereuonema tuberculata
TTGAAATTTGGTATGACCATTTAAAGACTAAGGATGTTTTATCTTTTATGTTTGAAATCTTTTCCAAAGAGGGTCTTTTTGAGATATTAGCATGAGAAGAATTCAAAATTTCCCATTAAAAATCCAACGCTGAAATCTAAATAACAAGCAAATTTAACGTCCATAATACTTCATAAATGGTTCTCCATTTATGAAATCTAAATACGAGTTTTCTATCCTAATTCTGTTAATTTCTTTTGTCTTTAAATCATATTAATTCCTTTTAGCTAATTGACTTTGCGCGCTTTTTGATTTGACTGAAACACATCCGATTTCGAAGATTTAACTAATTCTTTTTTTTTTCTAAAAATGGAAAATTTTGTTATGACTCTCGTTTTGTTGTTTTCAAAAAAAAAAGAAGAAGAAAGTATGCTTTAAGTTCCTCCAAACTTCTTGATTTTTTTTCTTCTTTTGTTTCAATCAACCGTTTTCAATATTATTCAATTTAGAGTTTAGTCAATCTCTGAAGGCATCATTGTTGAAGATTACGTTATTCCTTTCCCACTTTGTTGATTACGATTTTAGGTTGTCAGTTTCTTTCCATGAACCCAACGCAGCGATAGAACTAAAGACAAAAATAGACACGTTATTTTGGGAGGAATAACAGGTTGGGAAAACACCTGCTGTCCTGTCAGTTAGGAAAACATTGAATAAAGTGTTGGGTGACAAATCGAAAAACAATTGAGGATTTTAATATTGGAAGGAGGGGAGGAGATGAACTAAAACAAAATACAGCCAAAAAAAGAAAAAGAAAAAAACTTATTGAATAAGTTCCCTAAAAGCTTAACTAAAGCCAAAGTTTTTGTTTTTTTTTTCCCCTTATATTTTAAAGCAATATCAAATATCCACGTATCTGTCAATTTAATGCACTGTAAATATTTATAATTTGTTAATAAATATTTTCGGAAAATGTATTAAACTCGAAATTTTTATTTAATGTACTGAAATCTGTTATATTTTAATCCTACCAAAGCACCCAAAGATAATGAAGTAATAAATAGATAAATATGTATTGTTAGTCCTCCATATAAATTCTTTATTATCTATAATGCTTTTCTATTGAATATTTCATGGGCCCGGTAGCCAAGTGTTAAGGAGTGCTTGGCTGTGGGTTGGAGGTGACGGGTTGCATTCGCGGCCTCGGAGAAGTGCGGGGATTTTTTCCACGGCCCATTCTCCTCTAAACGGGCCCTAGAGTCTACCCAGCCCTCTGTAGAATGGGTACCGGATTTGTTTCGCGGGAGTTAAAGGCGGGCGGGCAGGCGTTGGGCTGACCACCCGACCTTAGCTTCGTCCCGTTGGACAAGAAGCGCTGAGAGGCTTAGCTCTCCCGTCCCCAAGGGCCTGCATCGGCCTCTAGTGGGATTCTTTAACTATAGAATATTTCTCACCGTTCTCGCTTCAATACTTACAGAGAACCACACGGAGACATTTTCAAATATAAAAGCTATTTGTTCGTAAATATATATGTCAAGTTTCAAGAAAATGCATTCATTGGTACAAAAATTATTATCAAAAAAAGCACACACACGTTACTCATAAGGAGCTCGTAATAATTTTATGAGATAATAATTATTAATAATAATAATTATTATAATTATTTAGCTCAGGAAACTAGTCTAAAAAAAGCAAATAAAAACTCTTAAGATACACAAAAAAAATACTTCAAAGAACTTGGGATCTTGTTTCGTTTCTCGAGTATCCTAAATGTCTAAATTCTGTTTTTTATTTTATTTTCCGCTTTTTTCAAATAACTTTATTTGAAGTAAAAAATTTGAGAAGTAACTGGTAAGAATAAATAAACATGCAATACTTTAGAAAAATAGAAAAAAAATTCTAACATTTTCTTTCTAAAAATTGGAAAAGAAAAGCAAATAAATAATACTTCGAAAAAAAGAAAAAAAAATACACAAATATTTTTCCTTGTATCTAAAAGTAAAGTTCAATCAAAAAGAGCAAGACATGAAATGGAAACATATTTCTTTAGTAAAACAAACAAAAGATGACAAAAGATCTCTGTCTTTTGATTACATCATCTTTTTTATTATTAATCTACAGATGTCTCGAGTTAGTAAATAAAATAAGCATGTCGCAATTTCATTATTAATGAATTCTAAATTCATAATTTTCTTCTAACGCTTCTTTTAATCCTCAATCTTCTTATTATCTTATTTTCTGTAGATGAAGTTACAAAACTTAACAAGTCCCTTTACGTTCATCAAATTAATTATTTTGTTAAGGAAACTACCTTATAAAGTTCAAATCTTTATATAATTAAAAAAAAAATCAATAATACGTTTTAGCCCTAAAAACATAGAAAATAACTTAAAGAAACAGGAAGAAGTTTTCTACAAGCTAAATTTATTAACTTATCATGTTAATACTTCTTAACGATTTTTCTTTTAATTCCGAATACTCAAACGAATAAATTTTCGTTTGAAGTTATACTCTTATGGGAATCAAAACATGTTGGCATAGAAACAGGTTCGGTCAATTCACTTCACTCTCATCAACTAATGCATTTTAAAAGAAAAGACAACATGAAACAAATATTTCATTTCTTTACTTTATCACAAGTTAAAAAAATAGAAGCCAGAATAGTAGTATTGGAGTTGAAATCACTATTCATTTTATAGATCCTGACATCTCGTATATAGCGAATTAACATTTTTAATCGTTACGACAACTTTTAATTATCAATTTTCCTAATGCATTTTTAATTTTTTTTTGTACTCTGGAAATACTGTATTTTTTTATTCAAGCTAGTAGTTATCTCTTGCAAATGCATATAATATAATAAGGCAATTAATGTAGAACATTTTTTTCTTAATGAAAAAAATATGGAATCTTCAATACAAACGATGAGAACAAAGTGAAATAAATAATTATTGTATTATATTTTAACTAGGAGAATTATACACAATATATATTTATAAGTTTAATAATTCACATACTGTTTCTTATTCATCATTATCAGAAGTGCATGCAACGTATGACTGCTTTATATGACAATTCTTCTATGATGCATGACTTATTTCCTTTATTCTATTTCTAATTTGAGATAAGATTAATTTTCGTAAGCATTATTAATCCTAAATATAACAATAAGTTCCTAAAACAACTTGAAGCATACTTTCTTTAAGTTCTTATATCTCTTAAAATCGTGAAAGCTACTCAAACGGTAAGTACAATCATTCTCGTGCTTAAAGTTCCAACGTATCAAAAATAAACCAAATATCAAATTTTATAAAAATCCGTCCAACCGTTTTAGTGTGATATGCTTATAAACAAAGATGAAAAAATATTCATGTTGAATTGCAAACTTATTGCGTGTGTCCTCTGATCAATAAAACAAAATATTTCAAAAAATTTACGATACAGAATATATATATATACAACTTTATTGATTTTAGAATGATGTTGTTTTCTCCGATTGATATATAAATATCAATCGCAGAAAAATTACACCATTCTAAAATCAATGAAGTTGTATGAATCAGCGATGGATTTGAATCTAGAACTCGGCCATTAGGATTTAAAAATAAAAGAACTGTAAATCCGAGTATATAGATGACAATTACTACAAAAGCTCTTTAATATTCTAAGCCAGGAAGGATCTTGGGATTATTATGAAGAAAAGAAAGGAAGTCTCGAGAAAGAGACTTTGGGATTACATTTAAATTGTGATAAATGAATGAAGAATCTGAACGCAATTCATTTAAAACTTCACTTATTATCAAAAGCAAAAAGAATTCAACTTCTTAAAAATATAGTTAAACGAAATTAATGGTAAGAGAAAAAAAAAAGTTTCTAAATCACAAATTACATAAGAGAGATTAAAAAAGTTAAACAAAAATTAAATTTCAGATTAAAAAGTTCTTCAAAGTTTTTAAATTAGAGCAACATATCTACTTAATCCAAGTATACCTATTTTCAGGTATTTACTTGTATTCAGGCTAACTAGAGTGGAATAACCCTATACTTCATTATCTGTTTCATCTTTAAATACTGACCAAAAGGGTCGAATAATCTCCATTACCTAATCCCGCGCCATAATATTTTATTGGGATTAAAGCAATTCAATTCGGATTAAAACGTGAACTGAATAAAGTGAAGCGATGGGTTAATTTCTATTTAATCTTTCTTTTCTCATCAGTTCTAAGTTGCTCAAAAAGAAACTGTGCCTTAATTGTGAGTATTAACTTACTATCCGTTAGAATCTATATTACTAAAATTTTTTATTTCTCTGTCTGTCTGTCTGTGTGTCTGTCCGGCGCAATTTTCTGAGAGAATGGAAAATAGAAATAATTTTTACAATGAAACATCCGCGACAGGAATCGAACCTGCAACCTTCTGATCCGAAGTCAGATGCCTTATCCATTAGGCCATAAGGACTACAACTCTCTTCATATGGTTTTTTGACTTATATCTCCTTTCCTTTCCCCCATCAATAAGGAATGTATTCAATCTTTTTTTTGAATCTCAAGATTGTTTATTTATTTCACATCAGTCAGTTTATTTGTAATTCGAAACTGACAATTAGAACGATAATTGCCGAAAAGTTGCAATATTTTAAATATTCTTACTTAACTAAATCCTATGTGATATTGAAAAATATGTGGGTGTATACGCCAGATGTTGGAGTAAAGAAAACAGAGTCAAGAAAGAAAGAAGCACTCTTTTTTTTGAGGTGGAATACCGAAAAAATCACTATTTGCATCTCAAAAACCATCAATAAATGTAACTCAAACGTCACTGAAAAGTGACAATTATAATTAAAATGAGAGTCAAAAAAGAATGAAGCGATACTTCTATTAGATAGAATACTGAAAAATCACTATCTGTAACTCAGAAACCATCAATATTTGGAACACAAAAGCCACTGAAAAGTGCCACTTAGAATAAAAAAAGAGACTCAAAAAAGAAAGAAGCAGTATTTCTATTAGATAGAATACTGAACACTATTGTAACTCAGAAACCATTGAAAAGTATCATTTGGAATAAAAAAAAAAAGAGTCAAGAAATAAGAAGCAGTATTTCATTAGGTAGAATACTGAAAAATCACTATTTGTAACTCAAAAACCATCACTATTTCTAACTCGAAAACCACTGAAAAATATCAATAGGAATAAAAAAAAAAGATAGTCAAGAAAGAAAGATGCACTATTTCTATTAGGTAGAATACTGCTCAGAAGTTAGACGTCTTAGCCATTAGACCACTAGGCCTACATTCTAATCTCTGTAAAAAATAAAAATATATCATAGAGATATGATTTAAAAGGTGATTCTAAAAGCAGTCGTAGATTGAGAGAATATAGACATCAAAAATTAAATTAAAAAAAAAGCTTTTAAAAAATTTTAGTTTTAGTTTCCTTGATGTAATTTGTGTGTGCGTGTGTGTGTGTGTGTTTTTTTTTTAATAAATAAAAAATTGTTTTCCGTTACATAAGGGAGGCTTCCGGAGCGAAGCGACGGGTAGCCGACTAGTTAATTACAATGAAAAAAAAAAAAAAAAGATTTGTTCAATAATTTACAAGTGTTCATACAATAACCTTCGTATACAATTCAAAATGAAATCATTTCCTTCTGTCACTGTTTTATCTCCCTGACTTCTCTTATTTACTTGTCGATAATTATAACATAAGTATGTCGACTCAGTATTGTTTCATCAACTGAATTTAAGCAGAATAAGGGGCTATCTTTATTTTTGATCATGGTTTGGCCGCGAGACCACGGTCGCTTCGTGTGAAAGAGTGCTTAAGGAATGCCTGTAGTTCATTTGTTTTGTTTTGTTTTTTTCAACATTCAAAGATGAAAGAATAATCTCTAGTCGCCTCTGTCATTTACCAACACCGCTGTTTTGTTCCCAATGTTTCTTTAACTTAGATTCCCTTAAGTGTTTGTTTTAATTTAGATTTAAAACTTCTCGTTTTATCTTATGACAAAACAGAAATAATAATTTTAATAATTATCTGTAACGATTTGGCAAACAGAAGTTTAAAGCTTTAATTTTTATATCTTTCAAAATTGTATTATAGATAAAAATCTGAGTTTAAAGGCTAAGATCTATAATATGCTGTTTTAGTGAAAAATAACAAATTCCTGAAATAAATTGAAGCCTACTTTTTTCAAAATCTTCGTTTTTCGTTTTCATAAGTCGTGAGAAAAAACAAAGAAAATCCCTGTTTTGTTGTTTGTTTGCTTTTCGATTTTTGTTTTTTTTAATTATAATATCTGTTGACAAAGAATGTATGTACAAGATTTGCAATATTTGAACGAAAGATATCAAGAAGAATCCTGGGGGCGGTCAAACCAGGAGACTGCTGGAGAAGCAGATATAACAATGAACTATATGAACATTGTAATGATATAAATATGGAGACACATGTTAAATTAATAAGGTTGAGATGGTTAGGACATGTAATAAGAATGAACAACAATATGAAAGTTAAGAAAGTTTACAATGGAAAGCCAGAGGGTATAAGGACTAGAGGAAGACCGAAATTACGATGGGTGGACAGTGTAAGGAATGATATAAAGGAATTTGGAATTACAAATCGGAAGGAAAAGGCGAAAGAGAAGAATGGAAAAGAACTCTGAAGGAGGTTAAGGCACAAATGGGGCTGTAAGACCAAACAAGAAGAAGATAATATCTTTTGAATATAAATTTCTTTTATTTTCGAAATAAAAAAAAGGAAAAAAAAAAGTATTAAAGCTTGAGCAGGCATTAATAGGATTACTAAGCGTATTAATATCCATTTTAAAACATCCATAGCATTATTTCGGTTTAAGCTTTTCTATGGAACTTTTTTGTAGTTGAGTTGTTATCTACGTAGCTTTTCGTTCTAATTTCACAACAACGATCCATATGGCAAAAAGTGTCCTTAAATGTTTGTCCAAAGTTTCAAAAAGATTCATCGCCAAAAAATTTGGGGGGGAAACGCACGTATACTCACTCACAAACAGACTGACTCATTTGATGAATCTTACTATCCTTGG
Organism: Thereuonema tuberculata; assembly: GCA_023159025.1. Lineage (NCBI taxonomy): Eukaryota > Metazoa > Arthropoda > Chilopoda > Scutigeromorpha > Scutigeridae > Thereuonema > Thereuonema tuberculata. Next base: position 73,373,923 of record JAFIDM010006943.1, read on the forward strand.
AGAGTAAACAAACAAAAAAAAATGTCAATAAACCGATTGGCAAACCAAACCAAACTAAGCCTAAAATTTTAGAGATGTCGATGGATTTTCACTTCTGAGTTATTCCTCCCCGAATCCATTATCATTATGTGAGCAGGTGAAATTGAGTAAAATAGTGAGAGAATAGATCTCACTTCTTATGCGTGACGCTAATCCTGAATTATGGTTCTTTCTGCTTTTAGTCAATCAGTCTTCACTAGCAATGGGAGTTCAATACCCCATAGACTGGCTATCAATCGCCTACTTTTCTCTCTGATCGTCTGATGTCGTTGCAACATTAGCTTCCGACGTGGAACGAAGTCCCTTTAGGTGAAGCAAATACAATGGAAAAATATTTCGACATTCACATCCTCTGTCAGACAAATAGAATGTTTTCTGTCTGGAAATGCTTTTGTTTTATGGAAATAATATCAAGTATTGGCAGGATTTACATAATTTCAAAAGAATAAACATTTTTATTGAAGAAAAAACAGGAAGAGAGTTAATATTCTGGAAAAATATTTCGTTTAAAAAATATGGATCAAGAATTGTAGAATATATTTATAGTTTAAAACTGAGCTTTTAATAAATAAATAAACAAATAAATAAATAAATAAATAAATAAATAAATTACGTTTACGTGAACTGTATTTTATAAGTAATTCCTGAAGGCTATTGGCAATTTAGTTTTCTTGTTTTTTTCACATATTGAAAGAAAACGAGATCTACAAATTATAAATTATTGTCTCCAGATTTTCAGAAATCTCCTTCAAGTTACAAATTCATATGTTCCGTTATTTAAATCCGATTAATTTAATCAATCAAAGCACGCGAAGCTGATTGATTTAATATTGCGGCGATTCTAAAATGTTGTTGTTGGAATTTATCGTTTGTCGTGATTGACAATTAATTGTTTCACTTCTAATATTTAACTATTGGACTCGTCATTGGTCATCTACAGACGGAAGTGGTCTGGACCGGAAGTGGGATTTTTAACCAAATCGCCAAGCTGTGGGAATCAAACGAGATATGACTCATCGGGCTCCGACTCCCGATTCAAATTATATAAATAACTTATATGTAAATAGCACAAACAAACAAATACATACAGACGCCAAACACGAGAATCCTAATTTTTAACGTGATTCCAAACAAATAAACAAAGGAGAAACTATTCAAATGGAATAGCAGTAACTCGCATGCTCACATCCTTCAAATATTTCAGCTAAAAGATAAACAATGACTGTTTGATGCGGTAAAAATATTAAAAAAACCTTACTTAAGGAAAAAAAATCAAATTAGGACTTATATATTAACATAGAAATTTAATTTCTTATTCTTTGTATTATTTATATTGATTGTAAATATTAAAGAAAAATTATAAAATCGTCAGATTAAAATTACAATAAACTTTATAAAAAATATTCCTTCAATTTTCAAATAAAAAAAATCTCAATTTTTTCGAAAGAAATATTATATTATTGCAATAATTATACAGGTAATATTTTCTTTTAATTCTTCTTCCTTTTCACTGCCTAAATTTTTTCTTCCAAATTGTAATCAAAATCTAATAACCAAACACATTCCACAGACAAAAACCTAATCAAATACTTCCAAACACGTGGCTAGCCTAAATATTGAATTTACGACCAATTACTAGAATCATCTGGAAACCGACCAATTTCCAAGCCAGTAATATGTTGTGGGGTTCCTGGGAGTCCTCAGACTATGCTTGCCAATTTAATGAGTTGTTCCAAGTAGTTAAAAAAAGAAAAAAAGAAAAAAATATCGCAGGTGATTTAACTACACAGTAAGGCTAATTATTGCTTAAAATTGAGGGAACCCTTGAAACTAAGAAAGGTTATAAAGTCAGTTGATATTACTTCATTAAAATAATCGAATTCGTTTTGGGGAAAAAAAACTAAAACTTTGTAAAAAATTCATAAATGTTTTTAATATTATTTTATATTTTTAAAATACATATATTTTTCGAGTATTTTTTTCTTTATAATAATAATAATAATAATAATTTTATTGCCAATAAAAAATATTTACAACAGTATGTATTGATTACAGTTTTGACATCCCAGTTGTCTTAAGCGTCGAGAAGACAAAAGGGTGTCAGCATCGAGGCAAATTACATATGAAAATAAAACATTAAAGCATTACAGGGAAAAAATAAAAGAGGAAGAAACTGGATTATTTTCCTTTTTTTTTTACAAATATTTTACAATGTACATTATGAGGGCGAAAAAAAATCAGTTCATCACATTTTGAGGAAACTATATGCTGCATAAATTATATAATATAAAATTAGACTGATGGCGTTTACCTAGATAGAAGAAGGAGGAAATAAAAAAGGAGAGTGTGAGAAGAAAGAGAGGAGAGGGGAGATTATAATCAATTATTGGGTTCATGTTAAAACAGGAATTATATATTTCTGAGGATTTATTAGGATTGAGTTGAGTGGATAAGTGTTGTTTAAGTTTTCTTTTAAATTTTGTCAGAGAAGTGCAACCACGAATTTCATTTGGAATTTTATTCCAATTTAGAGCAGCTGAATAACTGACTGCTCTTCTTTGATAGTTGGATCTTGTTTTCGTTAGTGGAAGAACAGGATTGAGTCTAGTTTTATAAGAATTGGAATTGGGTTTAATATTGAAAGTAATTGAAGGACGTTGTTTTTTGTTAATGGTTTTGTAGATGAAAAGAGCCAACTGAAGCTTGTAGATATGTTCGAAAGGAATTATTTTATATTTTGTCCAGAGGGATTGAATAGAGTACAGGCGGGGCTTTCTATCTAAGAATCTTAGGAAATGCTTTTGAACTTTAAGTATCATTTTTTTTTTTAAATTTGGCAGTGGTACCCCAGAGGATTGCACCGTAGCACAAGTTTGTATGAATTAGCGACCAATATAGACTCAGAAGTATTTGCCTAGGAAGAAAATAAAGTTTCCTAATGATGCCTACATTTTTTGAGACTTTATGAGCGATTTCTGATGCATGGAGATTCCATGATAGATCGTGCGAAAGATTAACACCTAAATATCTGAAGGATTGAACTTCTTGTAAGAAAGTTGTTATAAGTGATAGAGAAATTGTCAGTGTTGAGTATTTTATTTCTTTAATAGAAAAACATTTCATTTCAGGTATAGATTTTTTTAATGTAATTAAATATAATTAAGAAAAGAAAAGAAAAACAGCACTTGAATAAAAGGTCCTTTTTTTTAATATTATTCAGAGAAATCATTTCAATCTTTCAGAATGTTGAGAAGACATGGCTTTTTGATGGATAAAAAAAGGGAAAAAAGTTTTATCCTTTCATGATAAAGGCACTAAATGCTCTATCTGATTGACTAACCTTCTATATAAGTTTTCTGCAGAAGAATTATAAGAGTCGATACACGAGCAAAATGTCAAAGCAAAATTTTATTTAATGACTATTTTGTAGATAGAAAATACTAAGAAGAGATTCATAAAGGTATAATGTTTCAAGGATATTTCTTTGTTGACAGGAGTACATTGGTAAGCCAACGAAATCAGTTCAACAAGTGTTGCAAATTGATACGACATCCTAATCAGTATCAATTGTTCTTTACAAGACAACTCTAATAGGAGGTAGAGATCGTCACGTTGTTTTATCACCAACAATTCAGCTTTCTTGAAGGCATATATTTGCAAAAAACAAACATAAACTAAGAAAAAAAAACAAGTGAATATAATTTTGTGCCAAAGCATAAATTTATTTAAGGGCGACCCAAAGCAAAAAAAAAATTAATAATAATAATAAAAAAGTACATTAATGAAAGGGAAAATAAAAAAGTTAGGAAAAAAATAAAAAGAACGTGAGGCAAACAAGAAAAACAAAAAACAAAAAAAAATCCACCGGACATTAAGGAAAAAAGATTAAGAGAAGAAAAAAAAAGAAAAAAAAAAGAAGGAAAACAGTAGATAAAATGATTCGAACCGACAACATTTAGTATACGAGTCCGAGAACTTACCGATCACGATATATATGACAACTGAAATGAGGGTGGTTGCATTTCTGACATTTAAGCTAATAGCGAAATCCAATGAAAATAATGCCAAATATCTCGAACATAGGGGGGGGGGGGGGGCATTGGCCCCTAAAAATTCCCTATTCCTGTGTTGTTTGGTCCTCTAACATGCTGATGAAATCCGTTTTTATCGATCCGACCTTCCATTCGGGAGTTGTTAAGAGGGTAGAATGATCACTATGCCAAATATCTCGATCATGAGGGGGCGTTGGCACCTGAAAATACCCCATTCCTACAATGTTTGCATCTCTGAACTCGATGGTAAACTCCATTTCCCAGTCCGACCTTCCGTTCGGGAATTGTTAGGGGTGGATAGATGGGACAACAAAATAGCTACCGGTTTTCGTCGCTATAACAATAGCTCCCAACATTTGGTCGCTAAAAACCGTCGCAATTGTCATTCTTTTCAATTATTCTCCATATTTGATCACATGACTTCATGGGATCTCAGGGACTCTTTCGATTGAAATTGGATAAAAAAGTTGTCACGGAATCGAAATGTAATTTCATATTTAATAATTTATTTATTTTCATTATTGTATAAATGGCTCTGTTTGTAGCTTTTTTTTAGCTACTTTCATAGGATAGTCAGTCAGTCTGTGGTTTTGTCTAAACTTTTGAATTACTACATAGATCTTAAAATTTAGTAAATTTCATCTATTTAATATCTACAGACGATCTAGTTTTTACATTTGAAATCATTTCTTTGTTATTCCTTGTCGAGAAATTAGCGCGAAAAGTCACAAAAATTTCCATAAAAGAACCATATAAAATAAACAATGGGTGTCTATGATGTTTTAAGCAATGGTATTAATACTTTTAAATAATCTATTAATTTGCGCATAAGTTAAAGTGATTAAGAAGTAATCGACTTTAAACAATTTAAGTAAATAACGTAGATTTAATGAATTTTTTTCAGGAAATGAAAAGTTTGTATTGCTTGATTTCAGACTATTGTAATTTGAATACAAAAGTAGGTTTTTCATTTATATCGTTTTCATGACTTTAAAAAAAAAAAAAAATCTTAATTAAAAAAATAAGAAAACGAAGAAAAAAAAAAGAATAAAATTGTAAGACTTGTAAGTTCTTTCAGAGACTTACCAAAAAGAAAAGTGGTAAAAAAGAGAAATTTGATTAAGAACTGACACGGCAACAGGCTGTTTGTAAACTAGTAAATGTTTCGTCACTATGATTCCAGGACAGTAATGTCTCAAATACGAAAAATAAAACTCTTTGGCGTTATTCAAAACGTAATTTGTTATAGGAATTGTTTTCTTTCTTTTTTTTGTTTTTAAATTTCATTTTATAAAGTTAAATTTTCTTTTTCAATGAAGAAATTAAAAGATATGAACTCGCAAATTTAATAAGAAAAAAAAATAACTTCAAACATAGGCGGATCCAGAGAGGGGCTAGTGGGGGCTGTAGCCCCTCCCATTCAGCAATGAATGTAGATTGAATAAAATGGGGTTTACAAAGGCTGCTGCCTGATAGACATTAAAATTGTCCTGATTGCTAATAAAACGCTTCAGACTGTCAGGTATAGTCAGGCTTTCAGAAAAGTTAGCCCCCCCCCCCCCTTTTGAAAAATCCTGGATCCGCCCATGGCTTTAAACAAATAAATAAGTTATATCTATCTTTCAAATTTAATCAAATATCTACAAGTAAACGCACATCTTTCCAAGCGTATAAAATACAACAACTAAAAATATCTCGAAACCAAGAAAATAAAACACCAAGATTACAAGTTCAAACTTATTCCAAAATAATTTATCACTTTGCTATTCTCATTACGTTGTAATAATTTTCATATTTGAAAATAAAATGCTTCTTTTATATTTGAAAATTTTATATTTGAAATTATATTTGAAAAAATATTACTTTAAAAAGCATTGTAATTAATATTCAAATTTTAAAGGTTATTGGCATCATATATACTACGTACGATGTATTTGAATTTATCTTTATAAACTTCGTAATTCATCCCAATCTTATCTTATACTTGATGTAGATGACAAAGGTTAGTTTGAAATTGCATTTCGTATTTTTTCGAGCAGAAAATGTTGGTCTGTTCGATTTGATTCATTGAACTTAGGTCAGTAAGTTGGCTTCCCAATTTTGATTGGAACCTTAAAACAGATGTTCCGAGTTTGTTAGGTACTCGTCAGCCACGGCTACACATCGTTCGAAGATTCACAGGCGGATAACGGAAAGTGCAATTCACTAATGAAGCATTTCATTAATGAAATCTGACTGGTAAGCTCCTAACAAGCTCGAATTAGCTATTCCAATGTACTAGTACAAGCAAAAGACTCCTATATATACAGGATGTCCCAGGAGGAAAGGTCAATATTTTGGGAGGTGATAGTATCAGTTATTTTAAGCAAAAAATGTCATATGAACGAGTGTCCTATTCCGAATAGTTTCCGAGATAATTGAAATTTGGCACGTAGTTGTTACTACGCCTGCTGGCCGTTCTTTGCGCTGATAAAGGAACGTCACGATGAACTCAGACAAGCAACAAATCATGTTTTCACTAGAGTTTACAAATGCATGATGTTGGTGGTGGAATTTTTGAAACTTTTATTATAAACTGTAACAAATGAGTAACTTGACCAGTAAATATTAGAAACAGTACGTAGTATCTCTTTGTTATCATTCATTTTGAAACGGTACATTTAAATAGCTCTATCTTGGAAAACCATTCGGAATAGGACACTTGTTCATATGACATATTTTGCTTAAAATTTTTTGCTTAAATAACCGATACTATCACCTCCCAAAATATTTACCTTTCCTTCTGGGACACCCTGTGTATAAATGATTATATCCATATTATTTTAACTATTAGTTTGTTCTTTTTTTTTTTGGTTTGTGGACTCATAAAACTGTCCAATTAATTAATTAATTTCTTTATTTTAGTTTTATAAGGGAGTGGTTACTCTATTTTATCAATAAATTCCAATTTTGATTGTTTTAAAGTTTCTACTGTAGAGTACTAACATGAAATTGTCAATTCCCGTAAACATTTCCACGGCGCTTCAATGCATCAGATTTGGCGTTTTTTGTTTCTCTTTCTCTCAATACGAAAGCAATCTGAAAGAATGGCAGTTGTAGAAGAGGAACAAGGCATTACGAGAAGGCACTTAAGGAAGGCGGGAACTAACACCCACAGGACTTCAGGAAAGGTAAGGCCGATAACAGAAATGGAGGAACCACTCCATTCAAAAACACCGACGTAAACAGTTTATCAGATAAGATAAAGAAAGCATATTTTCGAAACAATTTTGATTATTTTTTCCTTCACACAGCAAACATGACTAACTATTGTAGTTAATTAACCAGATAGCTCACAAAACCGAAGCATTCCATTTGCATTCCATAATTCACAGAATTAGCTTTAATTAAACTTTACCACCTTCTAATAGATTTCCAATTCACTGAATTTAACTATATCATCCTAGTTAAAGATTAGTATTTACATTGAAGCATAAACATTATTAATAAACATTAATTAACAGCACAATTTAACTTGCTAAAAAAAAGATTTGGCGCTTTTGACATTCTATCAGATGTTAAAATTCAGTAAAATTATAAATTAACGACTTTCTCAGATTTTTTTTTTTAGTTTTAGTCGTACACATTCTTTACATATTAAATTGTTGACCTCCGTACCATGATCTTCGGATGATAAAGTGAAGCTAAAAAAAAATACTCGTTGTCGATGAGCTCTAACAAGCGTGATTCAGCTGTACTAGATGTCATTTTTGATGCCAAGCTTGTATTGAACTAAATATTTCTTCCTTGCAACTCAGATAAGACGCTACAATCATTGCTTCGCTTTCACTCTGTCCTAGTAACTTCTACTTACAAATATTCACTCTAGTCAGATTATACTTATTTTTATTATTATTCCTTTTTATTATTTACCAAATTTATTATCATTTTTTTCTGTAAAATTTAAGTAATCTTTTAATACACATTATCATATATCACAAATACTGCTTTTATTTACGTAGTACCATTTATTATGTTATTATCCTTTTTATTTAAATATATCAATTTTTTTTTACAACAATATTTCGTATAGGAAAATCCAGAATCTTCGAGATTATTAGATTTTTCAGAATTTGTAAGTAAGTTTTTCCAAAAATAATGATCTAAATAACTTAATAATATTGGATGATTTAATAAAAATTTTATGTATTAAGTATTTATTAACTATAAATTCATTAAATATTTATTTTTTTGCATTATCTACGGAATGTAAACACATTAAATTTAAAATTATATTTTTATTTCAAATCAATTCAATAAATTTATTTACTCATATAAGTGGATATAAATGAATAATAATAAAGTTTTGATATTTGAAGTGTTTTGTTAATAATAGTAATAGTTACACATATTCGCTTTCGTATATATTAATAACATTTACAGATATTCACATTTCAATTGTTCCGAGGTTATTTGAACTTTGATTCAAATCATGGTCCAGCTTAATGAGGACACTACATATTTACACTTTTAACTTTTAACTGGAATGTTTTCTATATTTTTTATTATTTTTAAATCGAATTAAAGATCAAAAAGGTTAATTTGCAGTAATTGGATTTTTTAACCTTTTTTTTTTGTAATATAGTTACAAGTGAATTTAACTGCAATAAGACATGCCAACAAAACGAAACAATTTATTTCAGAAATTCCTGTCGATTTTTAATTTTATTGGACCATTTTATCTCATTATATGTATATAAAAAGATAAATAAAGATAACTTTTGCATATATTTACTACAGTTCTTTTGAATCTCAAAATTTTTGAGATTATTTTCTAAATGAAGAACTTTATAAAAAAAATTTAACTTTACGAACAATAAGTACTTATAACTAAGAATTATTTAAAAACATCTTCAAAAATCGTTTCTTTCAATTTCTTATTAAACTGTTACAAAGTTAAAAGGAATCGAAAGTTTTAAAAATTCACATTATGTGGACTGAACATTTTTTTTATTTTCCTGTAGCTGGGATTTCTAAACTTATCCAACTATAATAATTCCAATAGTTTGCAAGTTAACTTTAGAATCCGTGCAGCTATTCTCAGATGCGGTCGTGTCTCGATTAAAACCCGTTGTCATTCGCTAAAAACCATTCAATTGGTCGAAATGAACTGAAAAGTTCCTACCTGACTCGTTCTGGGTAGCGACCAGATGCAAATAGACGTGGAGCACGATGATGACAACCCTTCCCGGGTGGACGAACATCTCTCTACGGCGAAGCGGTCGATCCCACGCACGTCTTTGGAGGCTGTGGCAAGTGGCGACCTCGTCGGCTGGTGAGCGATCGGACATACACTCGCACTTTCAAGTCGACGAGAAATAGGGACGCTAGGTGATCTCAACGCGCAGATGCCGAAACGACGTCACCGATGTTCTATATAACCCCTTTTCTCGTTGAAAACCCACCCTCCCCTTCCCTATTTAGTTCATTAATGAAAATTTAACCAATAAAGTGCTTATGATGACGCTGTTATCATTTTTATCAACCTGTTGCTTTTGAAAACTCAATTAGACAACCAAATTTCAAATTAAGAAAATTGTACATTATTTACTTTAAAATTGTAATATAAGTAATAAATAATTTCTTCTCTTTAATAAAAATGGAATTTGTTTCCTTTTATTTAACAAATTCAATCATTAATTAAAATAAACAAAAATAAACAGGTTCCCTACAACTTTTAGATAAGGTATTTCTATATTCAAAAATGTTCTCAAGTTCGCATACCTATCGCCCAACACTTCCGCAAAATTGCTTCCAAGTGAAAATTTAAATAGTATTTGCCTCACGATTCCAACTTCACTGATTCACTCAAAATGTAGAGCAGCAACGTCACTCCTCTAGATCCTGAAAAACCAACAACAGTTTATTAAGATATTTGTATCTAAACTTATAACTAAAAACTTATGATTACTAACTTTTAATCATAATTAAATCAACACAAAGTTCCACAATTACTCGAAATCTTCATGAAAATTGCTTCAAATTCAACAATTAAATGTAAAGTTATGAATAAAAATTATGATAATTATTTCTTTAAATAATTGTATATGGCAAATAATAAAAATTAAAACAGTGCTTAAAACTTCTGAAGCATTTTAATTAATAAGTTTTTAATTAAGTTTTAGTTACAAGACATATTAAAATAAAGTAATATCCATATAAATTGTTTGCTATGTATATTGATTAAGTTTCCCTATTTATTTATTTATTTATTTATTTATTTATTTATTTATTTATTTATTTATTCTTTTTATTGCATTTCTTTTAAAAAATAAAATGCTTGATCTTTGTGTTTGACAAAGGTGAGATTAGAATGTTTTATCTGGGTACAATGTTTTCATTTTTTGATCTGTTGATAAACCATTTTAACAGCTATCAAATGTTCATCGGACTGTTATTTTTTTAGCCAGCTTTCAGAAGAGAAGAGAGGATTATGAAATGTTTGTGCACGTGCAAATATGTTTTCTCGGAATAACTTTTCAAGTAATAATAAACTGGTTTCTTCAAAATTGGCATGCAAATCTACGGATGAGACTATCTTTCTTTGTATTGGATGCTTGTACTTTTGTCCAATGTTTACGATTTCATCGTGACACAGCAGATTCATTTTATGGTGATATCACTTGTCTGTGATACAACAGTGTTTTGTTTTATGTAAAATATGAAAATTAAACAAGAAATTCGAAGAACTTAACGTCTACTTTCCACTTAAAAAAATAATCCTTGTTTTTTCTATTTTTTTGTGATAATAAAAAAAACGAAAAACCAACTTTAATTTAGCGACCCATTTGGGAGCTATTGTGATAGCGTTTGTCTTGTCCGTCCGTTCGTGTCTGTCCTTCCCTAACAACTCCCGAACGGAAGGTCGGATCAACAAACGGACTTCACCATCCTGTTCAGAAACCCAAAGACAATAGGGATAGGTATTTTCAGGGGCCAATGCTCTCCCCTTCCTCCCCCCAAGTTCAAGATATTTGGCAGTTTTCATTGGATTTCCGCTATTAGCTTAAATGTTAGAAATTCAAATCTCTTATATCAGTTGTCAGCTATAGCTTGAAGGGTAAGGTCTCTGATTTATATGCTGTAGGTTATTAGTTCGAATCTCTATACTTATTGTTTGTTTTTTTTTATCTTAATCTTATTTTCTCAATATCCGCGTGTTGTTGTTTTTTTTTTATTTCCCTAACTTGTTTTTATTTTTTCTTACGTTAACATACTTCCATTTTTATATTATTATTTATTAATTTTATGGGTCGCCCTTAAATTTATGCTTCAACACAAAATTATATTCACTTGTTTCCTAATAGCTACTGAATTTAAAACTTAAATTTTTCATTTTCTGAAAAAAAAAACTAATTAGTCACATTATTTATTTAAATTGTTAAATCGAATTAACTTTAATCGTTAAGCAAACAAAGGATTAGCTTAAATTTAATATTCATTGTTTTAGACAATGAGATATTAACAGAATTAAGATACATTATTTAGATTCCAATGCTTTTCTAAGGGATTTTTTGACGCCAAGGATTTTTTTCTCGACATGGATTCACTTGGAAAAATGAATAAATACAAATGTTATTCGAATAGGCATACTAAGTTCCAAGAAGATCCTTTCAAAATTTGTTAGAGGATCCATAAACAGAAACAGACCGGTTTCATTTCCATGTTAAAAGTACGTTAATAATTATAAAAAAAAAATATATTAAGGTTGAAGTCTCGAAATTAACTTAAAAATTAATTGAAAAACACTACATATTTCACATTTCACAGTTGGTAATAATGATTGCATTAAGATTATGATGTGACTAAGATCACATATGAAACGTAACATAGATTTTAAGGAAGGCAATTATTTATTTATTTATTTATTTTTTAAAGTTCTTTGAGAAGCTAATTAATTACTATTTTCATAATAAAGAAAGCCTTTGCTGATGCCTTGGGATAGCTGTTAAGAGATAGTTAGGCTAGGGTTACACAGCGCTAACAGCGAAAATATCCTCGTAAAAGACAAAATAGGAAACTGTTGCTGTATCTACATCTCTGGTTGGCTAAACGAAGGCTTTTTTATTCTGAATATTTTTTTTGGGGGGGGGTGGGGGGTTAATCTAAAACAGCTTTTTCTTTTATTTATTTATTTATTTATTTATTTATTTATTATAATCTAATGTCTTGTAGACGTTTAGCTACCTGAAGATTTGGTTTTGGTTTTTATGTTTTGATACTGAGCTTATTTTCATCAACTTAATTTTTTGAGAACTCATTTTGTGGAAAACGAATCACTGTTTTTATGTTCCGAGGAAAGTAGAATTCAGTTCATTCAAGAACTCTTCTCTAAGAAAATAATCGACAATGAATTGTAGCTTGACAAACTGAACTTACTACTAGGTGACCTTACTGCAGCTTTGTATTCTACATCTTATATTTTTACCATGCCGTATAAGGAATACGTTCACATTCTTCCATTCTTCATTTGACGTTTGATTAGACTAACTTAATTTTAGCTCTGCTGTCATAAGTCCTATTACATAAAATTCATACACAATACTTCCATGTTACTTCTATTTTTTTTCAAATTATTTCATCTCGGCCGTTTGACATTTTAAACTGATATAACGATAAATAAAATATACTTTTTAAAAAAACATTTCTTCTTAAACATACATACATACATACATAGTTCTCTGCCAAGGGCAGGTCTTTCACTGCAAACCCAGCATTCTCCAATCTTTCCTATTTTCTGCCTTCCTCTTCGTCTCCACATAAGATCCATTTACCATAATGTTGTCGATCATCTTAAATCTTCTTCTGCCTAGAACTTTTTTACCGTTCACCATTCCTTCCAGTGCATCCTTCATTAGGGAGTTTCTTCTCAGCCAGTGACCCAACCAGTTTCTTTTTCTCTTCCTGATCAGTTTCAGCATTATTCTTTCTTCACCCACTCTTTCTAGCACAGCTTCATTTCTTATTTTGTCTGTCCATTTCACATGCTCCATTCTTCTCCATATCCACATTTCAAATGCTTCTAGTCGTTTCTCTTCACTGCGTCGTAATGTCCATGTTTCTGCCTATACAATGCCACACTCCACACAAAGCACTTCACTAGTCTCTTCCTTAGTTCTTTTTCCAGAGGTCCGCAGAAGATGCTCCTTTTCCTATTAAAAGCCTCCTTTGCTATTGCTATCCTCCTCTTGACTTCTTGGCAGCAGTTCATATCACTACTTATAGTACACCCTAAGTATTTAAAGTTGTTCACTTGTTCCAATGTCTCATTCCGAATACTTATGTTTATCTTCTTTGTCTTTCTTCCGATAACCATAGTCTTTGTCTTGTTTACATTTATCTTCATTCCATATTGCTTACAGCTGTCATTCAGCTGCAGTAGCATATCCCTTAGTATCATCTCCTCTTCTGCTAACAATGCCATATCATCAGCAAATCTTATGCACTTTATTCTTCTTCCTCCTACTATCACCCCTCCCATGTTCTGAAAACAATTCTTCACTAACTCCTCTAAGTAGATGTTGAACAGCGTAGGTGATAGAGGGCATCCTTGTCGCACCCCTCTCCCTATTCCACTTCCCTCTGACAATTTTTCTCCTATCCTGACTTTGACTCGTTGTTTCATATAAAGATTAGTTATTAGCCTTCTCTCTTTCCAATCCACACCAATTTTCTTCAAGATTTCCATAAGTTTATTCCAATCCACTCTGTCAAAAGCCTTTTCCAGGTCCACAAATACTGCATATACGTGTTTATTTTTTTCTAGATATCTTTCGCCGATTGTTCGCAGCAGTCCAATTGCATTCTCGTACCTTTTCCTTTCCTAAAACCAAACTGCTCTTCTTCCAACTCTCCTTCCACCTTAGAATATAAACGTCTGTTCAGTATTCGCAGAAGAATCTTCGCTGAGTGCGATATAAGGCTGATAGTCCTGAACTCATTGCACTTCTTTGCATTATTTTTCTTCGGTATTGGCAGCAATACTGTTTCCATGAAATCATCAGGCCATTCACCTTTCTCATATATTTCATTGCATAATGATAGTATTTGCTTCTTGTCTTCACCCAAGCATTTAACTAACTCAATGTGTATTCCATCAACTCCTGTTGCTTTCCCATTCTTCATTTCCCTAATCGCTAGCTCAACTTCTTCCCTTAGAATACAACATCCTTTTTCGTCTTCTGATACAGCTGTTTCATCTTCTATAGCTAAGTAATCTGGACGATTCCCTGTCTCATATAATTCTTCTACATACTTCTTCCATCTGTTCAAAATTCCTTGTTTGTCGGTTATTTCATTGCCGATTTCGTCTTCTATCAACCACATGGACTTCTTAAACATAATAAATATAAAAACTCACAAACTTCATCTTCAGTAACAACTTCTTTATCTCAATATTTCAATCCCCAATAAAAAAAAAGAAATAGAGAAAATATAGTTTGGTTTCTCTATTTCCTTTTTTAATCCTGAAGAAAATCCTCGCTTAGGGGATTCAAATATTGAGATAAAGAAGTTGGTACTGAAGATGAAGTTTGTGAGTTTTTATACTTTTTATCAGTTTACATACTGATATTATATTCAGAAAATGAGAAAATACAAGGATACCGTACCTCATAGTTACGTTCCAGACTGATACTATAACTCGAAAATGTTCATAATTTGAAGAACTCATTTGTTACTTTCACTTTATCGATGCAGGTACTACATTTCAATTTGCATAATGTCCATTATTGATGCATGTTATTATGGCATAACTTAAATAAATGAAGCATTTATAAGATAATAACAAAAAGAGATGCAAAGCGAACCTTGTTATACACAAATTGACGAAACTACCAGTTGTTGAGAGTTGATCGGGCAATAGCTTCATATCCTTCAAGAGCCATAACTCCAAAGCAACAGCGTCATATCCTTAAGAGCCGTAACTCCGAAGCAACAGCTTCCTGTCTTTCAAGAGCCGTAACTCCGAGCAACAGCTTCATGACCGTCAAGAGCCGTAACTCCGAAGCAACAGCTTCATGTCCTTCAAGAGCC